>WEIT01013741.1:106965-190846 GCA_013389985.1 Dryoscopus gambensis | reverse complement strand
GTGGGTAACCCTGCTCCCGGCTTTTCCCCCTCTCTCTTTTCCCCCTCTCTCTTTTCCCCCTCTCTCTTTTCCCCCTCTCTCTTTTCCCCCTCTCTCTTTTCCCTCTCTGGAAACAGGTAATCACCAACCCATTCTTTTTTTTCCGACAGACTTCAGCAGATCAGCTGTTTCACCATGTCTGTTTCACATGTAACTTTTTTTAAAAAAAACTTCTAAACAATGGGGATTTTTTTTTAATACAGGCGATTTTGGTATGACTTACCATGAAATCCTTTAACGCAGAATTAAGCAGAAGAACGTATAATGCACCTTTACTTCAGCAGCAGTTTCACAGGGTCAGCATGGCTTGGTGATACAGTGACGAAGCACAGCGAGATGTGTGTGGATGAGGTCACCCAGAAGAGCACGGTGATGTCACTGTCATTGCTCCATTACCTGAAGCTGAGCAGTGACCTCAAAGTGAGGTTAAGGGCTTTTTGATGCTTTGGAGGAAATTTTGTGGTATTGGTTTTTCAGTTTCATGATAGAATAAAAAAAATTATAAATAACTATTTGGAGAAAGGTGGCAGGGTAGCCCCATCTATTTTCTTCTCTCCTTTTTTCCCTTCAATAAAATAAATAAGAAGGAGACAAAGCCTAAATACTGTTTCAGCTCCTTGTAAAGGGAAGGTTTAACACACACCCCCTCAATTTAGCTAAATTTTGGTAAGTAATGTCATTTCACAGTAAAGTACGTGACTCTTGTAAGCTTCCTTCAGATTACCTCAAATATTTTCTTGAAAGTTTCTCTCTCTGTTGGGTTTGGGGTTTTTTTGGGGCATACTGAATTTAGATCAAACTTGGCAAAGATTATTTAAGTTAGTCAGAAACCATAAGTAATTTACTCATCCAGCAACACTCAAACCTGTTTGTGATTCATGCAAATTGAATTGCTGAGACCATGCAGCTGCATTTCAGCTACATGAGTGCATCTTTAGCAGATAAGTTAGTTTCTAGACCCTTTCTGATCAGGTAGGAGAAACAGGCACTTTTACACTGTGGTTCAGAGTTTGTGAGATGCTACTTCAGTTAGAGAGAGTACTTTTAGACCTCTTGGCAGTATTCTTAGTTTTATGTGATAACTGTATTTACAAACACTGTGCCTCTCTAACATTCTTTTTGCTTGGGAAGGTGAATAAGCAAAGATAAGTTCTTGCTAACCTATTTTTGGGGCTGAAATTTCTCCTGTGTCTTACTTATCTTTTTAATATGAATGCAGTGAACCCACTTAGGGAAGATTTTTATTCAATAGATGCTATGCAGTCTGAACGTTTATTACATGCAGAAGAGATGGGAAGAAGAATGCCTACTTGAATGCCAAACATTTTTCTTACCAACCCAGAAGTAAATCAAGTATAGCATTACATAAGCTTTTCTTGTTCCTCTTCTAATAGAAAAAATGTTTGGGGAATTTCCCCTGAAAGATCAAAGATTAGGTTTAGTTTTCCAGTTATGTCTGTAGACATTCTCTTTTCAGTAAAAGAAGTACAGTTGTTATCAAAGCATCCATTATGTTCAACTGCGGGTAACTGAGGCAACATTGGGCAGCTTCTGCCTTTGTATAAAGAACATGGTTCTGGTGAGGAATAGCTAAAAATATATAATCTAAAAGAGGGGAGATTTAGATTAAACATTAGGAGGAAATTCTTTATTGTGAGGGTGGTGAGGCACTGCAACAGGATGCCCTGTCCCTGGATGTTGTGGATGCCCCGTCCCTGGAAATGTTCAAGGCCAGGCTGGATGGGGCTTTAAGCAGCCTGATCTAGCAGAGGGATTGGAACCAGATGGTCCTTAAGGTCCCTTCCAGCCCAAAGCATTCCATGACCTAACTGTTCATAGAGTATTTAATCTATGGAAAACGTGCATTTGCTGCAATCACCATCTTTTACTGGGGGAAAAAAAACCATTTACAGACAGCCTCTTTCCTGAGCCAGATCTTCAAAGCCGAGTGTGTAACACTGATGCTTTTGGGACAGTGGAGGTGGGAATTTCACAGAGGAACTTGCAAATCATCAGGGTGTTATACCAGATGGGTCACCCTAGTGCTGGCCCTCTACTATGGGAGACCTCATCTCTTGCTCTGCAGGAAACCTTTGTATTTTAGCATCACATGAGAACCTGTAAGAGTTGTCCCATCCCATCCAAAGATGTTTTATGGACTGGAGCAGAGGGGGCTCTGCTTGTGTTTCTGTAGGTACATCTGTGTTGGGGATGAGCAGAAATGAGGTGGGTGTGGAGGGTGAAATGAAAGCCACACCATAATCACTGCAGTCACCTTCAGTGCAGCTGGGATTTCCCCTTGCATTGGACTGGAAATGGCATCTTTATGAGCATTTAAGATGAAAGGGGATGATGTTTATTGAATAGTTCAGGGGACAGGGCTTCTGCAAAGGGTTTAACTCCAGAAGACTCCTACTTTGATATTTTGGTCTGGGCCCTGTAAAAAGGGCCCTTGTGAAACGCAGTCAGTGCTGGCTGCTTTGTAGTAATGAGTTTTTCCTGTGCACAATAAACAGTATCAGGGCCCAGTCCAGCACAACATCCAAACATCTTGGGTGGAGTATGCCCTAGTGGTTACCCTGGAATACAAAACTTGGATGCACATTGTCTGGGTTGGAAGCTTATGTACAAATAGCTCTGCTTCAGTTGTGAGATAAGGGCTGATGGAGACAATTGTGCATGGGTGCTCTGCTTTTGCTCCATTATCCAGCAGTGTGATGTGTGTCAAAGAAAGTAAACAGTGGAAATTAAAGTCCTTTATGTATGTATTGGCTTTAGCACATCCCTTGGAAGAGAGCGGTGAACAATATGTTCTTGTTTGATAACTCTCCAGTTTCTAGGTTTTCTGCTGCAAGAAGCCCAAAGGAACACTTCAGCAAAGGAAAAAACTGAATCTCCCAAATAAGTGCTTTCAGTATTTCTCACTTTTGTTTTGTAGTTGGTTGATTGGTTAGTTTTTAATTTAGTTAGGAAATAACTTCAGGATTTTCAAAAAATTGTACCCTGATCTCTCTGAAAGTGGAATGAACTTGGGAAGAAAATATTTTCCTTTTCTAATAGTGAAAATTTACAGCACTCATCAGTATTTGCTGCCAAGGCAGCATTATTGGTGGATTTGTGGCCTCCCTAATAGCTTGCATGGAGCTGTTGAAGTTTGTTAGGCACTGCAGAATGACTAGGGACAAAAGACACTGGAAATGTGTTAGGGATGGCATAATTATATACCTTTTTTTGGCAGCCATTTTTTACTGCTTCCTTGCTGATCAGTTGGAGGAAGGCAAAAAAATACCACTTGGGGAGGAAAATGTCTAGTAATAATGTTTTGGAAGGGATTTTTTTGTTGTTATTTTCCACAGATAAAATGAGAGTGATTCCTCACTTTTACAGTAATTCATGATATGTTATCATAGGATAATCCAGGTTTGGAGGGATTACAGGAGGCCTGTACTCCAGCTTCCTTCTCAGGTCTGAGCTGAGCTCAGACCAGGTTGCTGAGGGCTTTGGTTGGGTCTTGAAAACCTCCAGTAATGGAGACAGTGGGGCTGGTCCAGAGCTCTGTTTTCGTCATGGTGAAAAGAGCTCTTGTATCCTAACAGTGAAAAAAAACTTTTCCTTGTATCAAGTCTCTATGTTCCCTCTCATCTTGTCTCTCATCCCACAAAGAGAGAAACAGCCAAGGAATTTGTTTCAGGTCACACACTGTGCTACAGCAATGTTTTTGTTTCTATGGGGAAAAAATGATTAAAAAAATCACAATAGAATGTGGAAACCTGAGTCAGGTCTCTGAAAGGGACCAGGCACACCGGTGTCGGTTCAGATCTGACCTGGACACACTTAGGTTTAGAGCATCACTCTGTCAGTCTGTCCTCCAAGCTGCCAGATATGAGGAAGCTCTTTGGACGTATGTAGATTAGTTATTTCTTCTGGAAGTTCCCTTTTCAGGACTGTGATCTGTTATCTGAGACATCTCCCACATTAGCAAGCTCTGCCAGCTCTGTGGAGCTGGATCTGGCACCTGGTAAGCACCAGAGTTTTGAGTATAGGTGCACGAAGGTGCAGGGAGATGCGCTCTTGATTTTCCCAGCCAAACCTAGACCTGTCTCCTGTTGCAGTGAGCAAAAAAGGAATGTGTGCTTACAATTCTTTGAAAATGTTAGCTGCTTCTACAGTCACAGAACCATTTAGGTTGGCAGAGACCTCCAAGATCATGGAGTCCAACCACTGACCTAACGCTGCCAAGTCCGCCACCACACCATGTCCCTAAGCGCCACATGAATACAATGTGGAGCTAATTCAGTCAAAGCTGGAACTTATTTGGGACTTAACATAGCGAGATGGAATTGCAAGTGTAAGTGCAAGCTTAGTAGGAAGGTTTGTTTAAAAAAAAATCTGATCCTCGGTTGTGAGAATGGGTCTTACACTTCAAAGTTGTGTAGTCACTTTTGAAGGTTGTACCCTTTTCTGTTATATTTCTTTCTTTCCCTGGGGCTTTTCTACCACAAAAAGTGGCAGAAGAATGTGCCACCAAGCCATCATGATGTTTTGCCAGCATTTTTGCCTGACAGTACCAGGAGATCAGATCTTTTCTCCCTTCTCTTACAAAGTTTTATGATCAGAAGCTGTACTGAAGCCCCTGGGGCAGAAAGTAGGGATGGTTATCTGCATCGGACTCGCTCCTTATGCTCTGCCCTTGTCTGCTGGGGTTCTGCTGGGGTTGGGGATCCTTTTACGAGCAAAGGGTCGTTCCTCACATTGTTTTGTGCTCAGGCTGCCAAATTTCTGATTACAGAGAGGGTGTGGGTGGACAAGCAACAGGGTGATGTGAGTTGATTTTCTCTCTTCTGTTGGTTTTCTTGTCCGGGCTGCCAGTGCTGGGAAACCCTTGTCCTGGCTTCCCCAGGCCATTGCCCTCCAAACCCCCTCCTCTACCGACCCGCCTCAGCTGTTCCTGTGCTCGGGATCACCCTGCGAGGGAGAAAGTATCAAACCGCATGGGAAAGGGTGGAGGAGGAAGAGCGATTTTTCCCTAGGATTTGGGGGTTTTGATAGGGCTTTTTTCCCCCGCTTTTATTGGCCGTGAGTGCAATGACCGCTTAACCACAGGGACCGGGCTGGCTCCCTCCCCCACGCTTCCTCTCCCTGGCAAAGCAAAGTCGCTCAGATTTCCTCCCAGCACGGGCGGATGGCTGCTCCCAGCTACATTCCTCTCAATACAAAAGGGAAGGAAAAACTGCTCTCTGCACGGGCAGATGGCCGACTGTTTCCTGGCAGCTCCGCTCCACTGTCCTTTTTCCTATTGTCCTGACACAAACACACGCACACATGCACGCACACACCCACCGAGAGCGGCTTCCCTCCTGGAAAAATAAATAAATGCAAGCCCTCTTTGCAGAGGTTTATTCCTCCTTGGAGCTGCGTGAGTTTCCTCCTCGTGATGGCTGAATCTTGGGCCGCTCACGTGCTGCCTGGCCCTGCTCCCTGCTCAGGAAGGCTGAGCAAGGGGATGGTGTGCTGGACTGCGGTTGGAAGATTTCCATAAAGAATAAGATCTGCAATAAACAGGTTCTGCTTTTGTGATGGCCAAGATACATGGGAGACTGAGGGTGAGAGCAAAGAGGAGGTTGAACAAGACAGTAGGAAGCGGGGTCTACTGAACCGAAAAACAATCTGTGGGTGACTTTTTGCTTGAGCTCAGGAGGCGATGCTTGATAGAGACAGACTGTAGTGGAAGGTCATGGACTTGGAGCGGGTACAGGAAAGTCTCATGGAGCATGCAGATGGTGCCCCAAGGTTGCAGTGATGGACACTTCAGGAAGCTGTGTGCTAAATCCTCATCAGGAGGGACAAGAGTCAGCATCCTGCAGGGTGAAGGCCACTGAAGGAGAGATTTGCTGAGGCTCCATTTGTCTCCCTGATAACTTATTTTGGAAGAAGTTGAGGTTCTTCGTTTTAATGCTCTCATTTCCTTTCTGAATGCGAGACAATTTGTCTTCCTGCCAGGAAACTCTTTGCAGAGTTGCTCCTCGAATGGACCTCTTTGGGTCCCATTTATGTTAGAACAGCAGAGATTATCTCACCACATCAAAAATGAATTCCACTGTGGTTCATGAGCTGAACACTATTTTTTAGTGACAGGTTGTTTCCTATGCTGTCAAATGTTTGGATTTCTTATAAGCATAATAACCCTGAATTCTTTCCAATTCTTCTGTACTAGAAGTGATTTAGTGGTGTAGTAGGACTGGTATGTTTGTAACACAGCATTCCTATTAGAGGAGAGAACAGCACCTACATCAGTTAGCTACACAGGTAGAAATGAGTATCTGCCAATTTGTTTTTGACTTTGTTGGGGCCTGAAGCCAGTTCCACTGCATCTGCTGGAATCCTGCCTCTCCGTGTGGCTGATAGATGATTCTGCTGCAGATGTGTGCTTGTGTGAATCTGGGCCATATATCGTTTGTTTTATTCTGTATTGACCACAGTCGTCTTCTCTGTGGGTATTTTCAAAGCCAAGCAAACCAGGTATGGATCACCATCCCCACTGATGTAATCAGCAAGCAAGGATACAACACCTCTGTCTTCTTCAGCCTTGACTTCAAGTAACTGAATTTTCATTTATTAGGCTGCAAAGCAAAAGCAGATATTATCACCCCTTCAAAGGGGATGAGCAACCCCACTGTGTGCACACATGCGCTAACACAAGGCCTTGAACACAGGGAGATGATCTGGTAATGCCAGGAACTGTCACAGAAGAGTTGTCCTCTACTCCTGCCTTCACTTCCCAGGGTCTTGGTCTGCACATCTGGAATTACAGAGTTTTTGCAATCTTTTTTCATTACTTGCTTGTAGAAAGCATAGCCTGAAACACATCATTCCACTAAGCATTGCAATTGTTTTAGCAGCCAGATTGGAAAATACTGAATCATTCTCTTCGTTTCCATGTGAATTTTTTCTTACTATTTGTTAACCTACCTGCAGGAGTGAGGACTCATCATGTCCCTAAGCAGTCATACAAACCACACTTGCCACCAGGACAAATAGCAGTATTTACCTTCTGTGTGTGCAGGACTAAATCTGTGATTGGGAGCAGTGAATTAGAAAAAGAGTGTTTCTGGGTTTTCTGACAGGGTCATGTAACATCCCACCGAAAACCCTGAAAATGCTGTGTTTTTCAGCTGAAGGTGTGTCTGCCCGAAGGAAACTGAAGAGTTGTCAAATACCCTTTGCATTGGTTTTTTTTTTTCTGTTTGTTATGTGTTTAGAGGGAGAACAAAGAGAAAATAAGACAATGGGAAATGAGGGACAAGCTTAATAATAGTGGGTGCAACGAGCCCCACCTTTAACAGAAGACAATTCATGTTGTGAGACCCTGTTTTCAATTACTGTCTTGAGGTCAAGATTTTATTTTTGTTTCAGTCTACACTTTTCCATGCTGAGCTTTGCCTCCAGCTGAATTACTTTTGAAAGCCATCAGCCAAAATGGTTCAGCTGTTTTCAGCGTGGAGCCTGGGGAGAAAATTGTTGCTGCTTCCCCTGTGTTTAAAAAGAAAATCAGGCTTTTCTTTTGCTAAAACTTATCTTGTGCTTTGAAACAGAAGTGCTGTTTGAATCAGGAATTTGTCCTTTGCCATTCCTGAGTCATCTCTACCCTAACTTTTCCAGGGCTCCGTGGGAAGAAAGTTTCAGCTGGCACATGGTCAGCAGAGGTTTTTATAGCTACCTTGTTACCAGATGTGCTGTCCTTCCAGCTGCCCGTGTCAGGCAGGTGATGCTGGTGATATCCCTGTGGAGCTTGACCTACAACCTTCAGCAAACGGCTGATGGAGGGAAGTATTGGGCCAGAGGTGAGAGTAGTTTCTCAAGGGTCCATCTGCTTTACTACAGAATAAGAATGGTCTCAGGATGAAGTTGAGACCCGGGGTGACCCCCTAATATTGCCCACAGCAGATCCTGCTGGCACCCTCCTCTCATTGCTGAGGGTTAACTTCTTTACTAGCCGAGTCTTGTTCCCAGTCCTGGCAAGGGGGATTGGAATTCAATGATCTTTAAGGCTCCTTCCAGCCCAAATCATTCTATGATTCCTTCCATGTGCTTCAGTGCTCATTAGGTTTTCCCTGACAGGTGACTGATGTTGCTATCTGAGCAGAAAACTTTTTGCTTCCCCCGCCTTTTATTTCTTTGCTGGTTTAGGGAGTTGAATCAGGCAACTTGTGAGCCCATCCTAGCTTGAAAGGGCTTTACAAGCATTGGAGCTGATACACAGCAAAAGCAAGAAGGGAGGAAGAAAGTAGGCACACCCTTATTCAGTGGCAACCATCAGATGTGATCAGGCACAAAGGGCAGGGATGAAAGCACCTTGCTGGCAGCCAAGGGAGGAGCAGGGCAGGCCCTTGAACCACAGTAACCCTTTCAGTCAGGTTAAGGACATTTAAGCAGGCAGAGCTTGTTCTGTGTGCTTAGAGAGGGAGAAGGTCAGGAGACCGAATTATATCATAAAATTAAAGACATGGCATAACACCCAGCACAGCTCTTCTGCGCGTGGGCTGGACACGGCAGGTTCCTGCATTCCTGGCATTGCAGCGTCGTTCCCCTGACGTGGGGTGCTTGCACGGAGACAGAGGTTGTGGTACATCGATTCCACTTGGGGTCTTTGAAAATACAGTTTGTCTTGACACATGGGATTCTCCTGACCCCCTTGAAAGCCCTGTGGTGTAAGATGTGATAGATCAAAGGGAAAAGTCAGGACAGAGTAGGGTGGGGGGAACAGGAGGCTGTGTGAGATCTGGCTCTAAAAGATACTGTAGGAGCATGTCACTTCCCAGTCACTGGTCCTTCATCAATATGATTGCATAGGTTTTTCCTGGTTTTTTCTCTTAAACAAATGACTTGGCCCTGATTACCTAGAATTATCTACAGTTAGGGTCCCATTACAAGTGTAATGAACTGAACAATCCTGCCGTTGGTGTCTTCAGTCTTCATGAGATTCCTGTAGTCAGGACAATCAGCGTCCGCAAAGAGGTCACCTTGCCCTAAACTAACTGTGCCCAGCACAGGATGGCAGAGTAGCTGAGGCAGGAAGGCACCTCCGAAGGTGGCAAGTTCAGCCCCATGCTCAGACCGTGGTCATGTAGAGAAGCTTGTTCAGGACGTTGTCCAGTTGGGTACTGGGTATATCCAAGGGCAGAGCCTCCACAATCTCTCTGGTCTTGGCCACCCTCTTGGAAAAACGATTTTTCCTCATGAGTAAGCTGATTGATCCTTTCACTGGATGCACTGAGAAGCCCTGCTGCTGTGGACATGGCCCATCTGAAGGACTGACCAGGAGAGGAAAGAAGTGAACTTCGTGTAAGTTGTCTGAGGAGAAACTGTTTGGGCCATCAGCTGGGTAAGGCTCATGGCACATGTTGTGGAGCTCAGGTTTCAGAAAACCCTTGCCTTGCTGCTGAGTTGGTGTTGGGCACCTCGAGCCAGTGACTCCCCCATGGAAGCATCTTGTTTCACCAAGGGAGCCTCTCCTGGGTCCCGTTGCCCTTCTCAGCTCTGGCTGCATCCCTGCCGGGCTCATGTCCTGCCTGCTGTGCAGGAGCTCGCTCCCTGAGGTTACACTCTGCCAGTGACCTCAGGAAGGCAGCGTGTTTGTGCTGGGAGCAGGGACACTGCCCGCTGCTGGGGCTGTGCACAGGGGCCCAAGCAGTGGCTCAGTGTGTGTGTGAGCACACGCACGCATCCTCATGCCTGCTTCTTCCCCCAAAGGAAAACAGGCTCCAAACAGAGCAAGGGCTGGGGGAGGGAGCCTTGAAGGCTTTAACTGTTGGCTTCCCCTTACTCATGTTTTTCCTGTTAGTGTTTTGTCTTCTTGGCATCCTTCCTGTTCTTTATATATATATATATGTTATATATTGTTGCCTCCTGTCTGTGCTGCACCCTTTGTTGTGTGAAGCACTGGAGCAGGGAGGCATTACTTGAAGGCTGCTCGGACTTACTCAGCTTTTGTGAGCACCAAGGAGGAACGCAACATGTCTTTTTTTCTTCTTGGAGGAGAGTTGGACCAGCTGCAGGTTGCTCCTGTTGCTGTGAAGCCTTGCTGTTCACATGCACTCGCAGCATGGCTGGCGTCCACTTGTGGACGTGGATGAAATTTTTGAGAGGTGCAGGGTAAACAGAGTGAAGGAAACCTTGAGATACGGCCCCCAGCACACAGCAAGGGTAATACCCACCCCCAAACCACATACCTTCGAGGTACGCTTGGTTTATTCCCCACAAACAAAATGGCAAAGGAGGGAAGCCTGGGAAGCTTGCTGCCATCACTGCCTGACCTTCTCAGAGACAAGGCTCCCCGTGTGTGACCTGTGTGCTGGCTGTGTGCATTTCTGGGGATGTGGACTGCAGGGTGTTTGCACTCCTCTGACTTTTGTCATTGTCCGGTGGCTGCACCAAGTGCAGTGGGCAAAGCTGGTGTCTTCCTCTCCCTGGAGGTGTTCCTATGGAAGCCTTCTCTGCCCTTTGAGAGTGGGAGCGTGCCTCTTTTTTATGCACTGGTTGCTCTGGAAACATCGCGTAGTATCCAGTGCCCTGAGCCAGATGTGTGTACTCCGAAAGCGTTTGGATCGGAAGTGGGGAAGAGGGCACTGGGGAAGCGGGGGGCGGGAGGAGAACTTAAATTAGAAGAAAGCCAAACAGCTATTGCTGGAGACAGATGATTACAGCTCATGTCAAGGCTGTTTCCTGCATGCCAGTGATAGATCAGTAAACAAACGCCTCTTTGCGAACACAAAGCAGGCAGGAACTCTGTTTGGAAGAGAGAGGTCGGGGTAGGTCTCACTTCACTTGGTAGCAGGAAGCCCCTATCACATGGCCCTGGGAATTGTGAGGCCGGGTGCATGTGGGAGATACGCCGAGAGGCTTCTGCTGGGAGACTTCACATCCTTCCCAGGGCCCCACCAACAGGTTTGAGAGCTCCCTCCCCTCCCTCTTTCCTCTTGCCTCCTCCCCTGTCCTTCCTTTCCCAGCTTAAATTTGAAACACTATCAGATGACTGCTTTGTTCCCCCAAACAATGGCAGGGATTACTGAATAAACTGCAGTGGCAAGGATCTCCTGATGGGGCTCAGTATCTTCTCTTCCCTTTTACAGCCTTGATGTCCTGCTGCAGGATGTACGTGCCAGGTGCAATGGCCTCAGGCTCGGGTTGCTCTGGGGCTGTGCCTCCCATTGCTGGGAAGAAGTTCTTGTGTGGTTTTTAGAGAAAGCCGCAACCTATCAAGAAGTACCAGCTTGATGGATGTGTGTGTGTCCTTCTCGGGTCTCCTGCTAACTGAACTCAGCCCTGCTTGTTTCTCCTAGGCAGTTTGTAGGGCTCTGGTCACATTGCTCACGAGGCAGGAAAGTAAAGCATTTACAGGTAACACTTGTCAGCCTCTGGCAGGTCCCCCTTCACTGTCCTTACACACACACTCTTGTGCTCTCTCCCCACTGCCCTCCATCTTTCCCTTCTGTCCACACAACCTCATTACCTCCCTGGTAACAGACTGGGTTTGCGTTGGGCCCCTTCCATGTGCTGCTTTGTCAAAAACTCTCAATGAGCTGTAGCATGTCAGAGATGCTCCAAAGAGCCTGAGCCAGCACACAGGGTAGTGCGTAGCTGATTGTAGGAGAGATGTGGGCAGTCAGGAGGAACAAGAGTTCCCTTTGCTCTTCACAGTGAACGTCGTGTTAGCTCTGAGTGCCTTGTGGAGCCAAAACTTGGAAAACAAAAGTAGATATTCTCTGTCTACTGGAGGCAATTTTCCATCTTTGCCATCACAATTCCTCTCGTCAGGTGCTGGCAATGCCTGTGGGTCAGGCCTGCAAGTTATCTCTAGCAATCTTATTATTGGAAGAGATGATCATATCACCTCTGAAACTCGTCTGCGCTTGTGCTTGGCCCCAGGAAATTATTTGACTGTTGGGCTTACTGAGAGGTACCTTATTATTTTCTGCTGTTTCATTCCAGAGTTGACTCTTTTTCCCCTCATGTGTCTTCCGATGTGTTTGGATAAATATTTACTCTTTTGAGCAGAGCCAGCTGATGTGCTGCAATAATCCTCTAGGTGATGCTGAGGGCACCGTGTGTGCCCTGCTGCTCAGAGGGAAGGCCAGCCACCCGTGTATCTCCTAGGGATGGCTTTACTCCCTAAGCAGTGTGTGTTGTCACTGGGGGTGTCAGTAGGTGCCTGGTGGTTGTC
The DNA here is from genome assembly GCA_013389985.1 of Dryoscopus gambensis. Lineage (NCBI taxonomy): Eukaryota > Metazoa > Chordata > Aves > Passeriformes > Malaconotidae > Dryoscopus > Dryoscopus gambensis. The sequence continues at coordinate 178,587 of WEIT01013741.1, read as the reverse complement.
ACAGCTTTGGAAGCTCCTGGAACACTCTTTAATCTGCCTAGTGTGAGTGAGTTGCTTTGGTTACTCCAGCCACACTTGTGCCTGGAAGGGACAGAATTCCCTCTGCCCTTGGTTCTGGGTCAGGCTGATCTGCTGCTTGCGGTGGTGCTCCTTTCCCGCGGGATTCTTGCAGCACTCAGCAGCTGCTTTGTGGCTCACTTCTGCAAACCAAGGCTGATGGAGTCTGTCCCATCCAGCACAGATGGAGAAACAAGTGCACCTCTTATTCTGTATCATCTTCTTTTCGGCCTGTCCCACAGGAGGCCCATCAGGGAGCTGACTGTGCTGAGCATCAGCACACACCTGCTCATACCCCAATGTTCGTTTTCAAGGCAGTGTTTATTAGGGGGGCTGCTGGGAAAGGCTGAGAGATGGAGTTTCCTGGTGGGGAAACCAGGTGATGTTATGAAGACAGAGAAGTGCACCCCCAGCGAATATTTGATGTTTCAGCAGAGCCCCAGGGACTGTGTGTGTGGACACAAGAAATGTTGTATTTCTTACCGTTAACGGCAGTGACGAGGAGCTGTGAGGCACCCAATGAATGCTGAGTGAAGAGACTGTCCCTGCTCTAGCGGTGTTTTAAACCCAGTGCAGAGCAGACTCTGTTGCAGCTTTGCAGGAATCTGCTTTGGCTGCCTGGGTGAGTCATTCTTTGGCCAAGGCCACAAGTATCGTTAGTTTTTCGTTATTTTCAATCCATAACAGTTAACGAGTGGATGAATAGATTTTGTTCCTTGGGCTGGTAAATTTTCTTGACGGTGTTGCAAGGCTGCTCTGTGTCTAGAAGTGAAGTGGGTGTTTGTTCCAGTTACTAATGAGGGAGAAAAGCCAAGGGGGTTTATTGTCTGGGAAAAGAGAGTCTGCTAAATGGTTAGCAATGAGCTGCCCCGAGTGTGTACACATTGAGTTGACCCAGAGTTCACTCCTCGCCTCAGGAACATTGCCAGTATGGAATAAAAGGAGGGAGAGAAAACTGTGAACAAACAAAACTGATTTTCCTCCCACCCCCCTTTTTCCTTTCTCTGCCCAAAAGCTTGAACAGTGGAAACGAGAGATCCTTTTGTTCTTTACTCTTTCTGGTGTGGTGGGCTGTATTTTTCTTAATGACAAGGGGCACTTGGTTTTGTCAAGTGCCAGGCATGGCAGGGCAGCATCTGGTAGACCAGCTGGTGGGCACATCTGAGAGGCTTTTCCAAGTATTGCCTACAAGTTCGTGAGCCTGCTGTCATTGCAATGCTCTAGAGCAGGCAGACCACCCTTATAACTGGGCAGAGATGGTGCTGCAGAGTAACAGAGTAGTTCTTCTATTTTCTATTTAACAAAAAAGAGCATTTAAGCGCAATAAAATTGAGATGGAGTCTGTTGCATTGACCGGGTAGCAGTGGCACTCAAAGAGAGGGACAGTCATTCCACAAGTGCTAGAAATCATGAGGCAAACAGGATGACTCATTTTTGTGAAGGATTTATCTTAACAACAAGGAGTTGTCCTCTGAAATGAGATCAGTAGCAGGCTAACATGGCCCACCAGAGAGAAGACCAGTGGCTGCCAAGCAGTGTCTCTTCAGACTAAAATATCTTCTGTCCCAAGCTGCGAATGTTGTGACAGTGTTACATGCCCAGCAACCACTTCAGATGTGTGACCTTAACACAGGTTGTTTTAAAATTGTTTTTGTTTTAGTCTTCTGTGAAGGGGACAAAAACCCCCTAAATCTGCTGTGATTTTGGCAACAATAAAAGCCTTCTTGAAATGTGCTCCATATTTAAGTCAAGGTGCAGCAATTGATGCTGAGTCAAAGAAATTTTTTGCCCTCAAAACCTGTCAGGTCCTCACTGGGCTTCTGAGGGGTAATGCTATCACCCCTCTTCCCATTTTGCAGGGGAGGAAGCCTGGGCTGTCCTCAGAGAGCTCTCATGTCTTGCTTCAGCTCCTCTCCTGGATTTCAAGGAGAAATGTGTGTATGTGTGTGTAGAAGAAAAAGAGAAGGATGCTGAGCAGAGAGCAATGCTTCTTCCTTGTGTCTGCCCGCAGGTGACCCGCTGCCCTGCTGTGTGCTGACATGATGACAGCAAGCAAGGCGGCCGATGTGAGCAGCAAGTCTGGGGGTGCTGTCTGCAAGCCTGTTGAGAGGTGAGAGCTTTCCATGTTCCAGTGTCAGTGTGCTTTGCTTGTGTTTATTATCCCCAGCACAAAGAAAACCAAAGGAAGGAAACCTTCTCTCTGCTGGGCACTGTCCCTCTCTCCTCCCACATTAAAACACACCCCACAGGTCCCATGTTGTGATTCTGTGTGTTACATCATCCAGTCAGACTTCTAATATTCCAGACTCACAGTGCTGGAAAAGGTCTGCCCCAAGGCAAGACCATTTGTGTTGATGATATCTCTGTCCATGTTTGCCCCGCCTGTGCTGGAAATCTTCAGCCCTGGGGACTCCTCAGACAAGCCCCACTGTCCCCACCCACTGCAGGGTGGCTTCTACTCTGAGGTCCAACCACCAGTGGCACCGTGACGCCCATCTTGGGAAAGACCGTGGTGTTCACAGTGCCAGCTCTTAACCAAAGCACAGTGTCACTGCCACAGCCAGGAGTTAAATATCTGTGAGGCTAAGGAAGAACAGGTCTGGCTCAGGTCCTGTTTCCGCTCACAAGCCTGTCCCAGACTCAGTTTGCACCACAACCGAGTCTGCGATGGCTGCCAGCATTGCTTAGCTCCAGGACAAAGCTCCAGGACAAAGCTCCGGGCGTGCCAGCACACAGGGTATCCCCATGGATGCTCTTACAAGACTGCTGAGTTCTGGAAGAGGCACAATTGACACATTTTGGTTAATGGGGCAATTTCCCAAGTTGAATCTTAGTGTTGGGGTTGTGGTTAAATGGGACTAATGATATGGGTTTGCATCCCAGTAATTACCTTGTGTTGTCCTGGTGCTCTTTCCCAGGCAAACCTCAAAGACATGGCCGAGTGCTTTGGGTCAGAAACATTTTGTGTTGGAATAACTGCCCGTTCAGCTGGATATTGATAAAATATCACAGTATTGGTACTGTGATCTCACACACTTAGAAATCCCTTGACTAAATATATTTGGGGTTTTTGTTGCACTTTGGACCCAAACAGCGAAGATGTTTAATGGGAGAATGTTGAATCTGGTGTCTGGGTGCTATGGGAGCATGCCTGGATGCATGGGAGCCTAAGCCCACGTGTGGAGTGGGATGGCAGAGCCCCTAGAAATGGAATAATAAAAGTGCAGTCTTTGGGCATCAATTTGCATTTCGGGAACGTTAGGATGGACTGAGAGAGATCCTCTCAGCAGGCACTAGAGGAACGCCAGCTGTACCAGATGTTTTCTCCTCTGCGTAACAGCAGTAATTTTGCTGTTGTTTGCAAGTGGTCCACTTTGCATTTGTCTGCGTAATGTCTGATGATGTCCAAAACTCTGCTGCACTTCTACACGCACACATTGGTGAACCTCTCACTGGGATCAGCGTGTCTGATGTACAAAAAATATCTCTTCCATCTGCAACCTACTTCTGCCACAGAGAAATGCTCCATTTCAAACCTCATCTTAATTTTTAATTAGAAGAGGGCATTATGTTCTGGCTAGAAGGACCTTTACCTGAGCATCCTCCCCTCTAAGCCCATGTCAAGTGCTTGGTTTAAGCATCCTCTGCTATCAGCTTGATAGTAAAGCTTGAGGAGCTGATGAGCTAAACCAAGGATGAGCAATGGCAGTGAATGTTTCTTCCCTTTTTGTCTTTGATATGCAGGACCAAGCTTGCAGATAAAAACAATACAGCAGCTGTGAAGAAATTAAAAAGACCTTTGTGTGGATTTTTGGGTGAGAAATGTTCTGAAGGTTCCTCTGTTGCCGTGGGTTTAACACCTGAAGCTGAACCAGTTTCTTCTGTGGTGAAGAACCCACTGGGAGCCTTGGAGAACTTGATGCTGGATCCAAAGCTCGACTGCTTTCAGCGGAACATGCTTAGTCCTAAAATGATCATCAGTGACCCGTCTGTGGATCTGAATGTCAAAGAAAACAATAAAATCATCAGCAGACAGATAGGAGGCACTCAGAATATACGGTCACCTGGAAAAATTGGCTTGAGGCATAAGTCCTTCAGCATCAAGGACAAAATTTCAGAATGGGAAGGGAAAAAGGAAACGCAGTCTGTTCCTCGCAGAGAGGAGGAGCCAGGAATTAAAGAGGAGCACAAGATGCCTTGTGTAACTGAGAAGATGAGTGGGGAAGCACTGGTGACTCGGAAAGTGGAGACCAAGAGACTTATGAGCTGGGAACTGGAGTGCAAAGGGGCAGGCAAAGAGAATGAGCGGAAAGCAGGAACTCAGAAAGGCACAGGGCAAGCAGCAGAGCGAAAGGGGGAAGCGCAGAAGGATGAGGAAGTGGAGTTCAGCCCTGGAAAATGCAAGGAGGTGAAAGGTGGGAAGTGGGAGGTCCAGAAGGAGAATCTTTCAGTGCTTAGTCAGGTCAAGAAGCTAGAGCAGGCTTTGAAAGATGGCTCAGCAGAGCTGCAGCCACAGTTGCCTGGTACTTACTATTCCCCACAGTGCTTGCAGGAGAAGGCAGCACAAGGGCACACCGCTCCCGAGGGCCATGAGGGCGTCTGTGGGGCTGAGCTCAACAAAAGGCTTCTTGGCGTGGACTCTGAAATCAGTGAGCCAATTTTTGGGACTCTAGAAGAGATAAGAACTTCTCATGTGAAATCCAAGCACTGCACGGTGGAGAATGTGTACACAGAGCCAGGGGTGCCAGAGAAGAAGCCCTTCATCAACCCACTGCCCAAGCCTCGGCGGACTTTCAAACACGAGGGGGAAGAGGACTGGGTGCCAGCAGTTAGGAATAAAAGAAACTTACCCCCTCTGCCATCCATTCCTCCCCCTCCTCTGCCCTCCTCTCCTCCCCCATCAGCTGTCAGCAGGAGGCTCTGGAGTGGGAAGCACAAGAACAACGCTGACCACAGGTATTTGGGCTGTGTTCTTTCATGAAGCTGTTGGTCTTCATGGTGGAGTCCCACTTTCCCATCTTTCTCTAAGAGAGACGAATCTTCCCCTTTTACTCGGAATCTCCAGCATAACCAGCACTCAGTCATCTGTCTGAGCATGTGTGAGTGGCCAGCACAACTCCACAGGGTAACTGTGGAGGGATAAGTCATGGCAGATTTAAGGTCACTGTATTACATGGCTTAACCTTCCAGCTCAAAATTGAGGGATTTGGGGTTTTGTTTTGGTTTTCTTAGCAGAAACTCTGTTTAATTACAAAATGACCACAGTTGGTCTGGAACAGGGTTTGGAATGACAATCTCTAGTCTCTACTGTGGCATTTTCACTGTCCATAGTAAACCTCAGTGAATCTGATGTATATATATTCTTCTGGAGTGCTTGTTTGCCTTTTATCCCCTCCCACATGATTGTCACACATTTTTGAGGTGGGGAACATAAAATATATGGCTTTTCTAATGCCCTCTGGATAAACTGTCACTTAAAAATTCCTAGCTCGGTTGCAGAAAGGAAATCAACTTGCTAGGTTTGCTCATGGAGGGCACAGTTTTGCCCTTTCTACCATTCTGCAAGCAAGTTTTGTTTTCCTGTGCTGCTCAGAGAGCTGGTTTTGGGGCCCCCTTATGCCTTTCAAGGGTGGGATCTGTGCTGTAAATGGGACCTCTGATGTCCTAAGGTTCTATGCAGTGTTCCAGGATGTGCCATTTAACACTTACATCTTCACAGTGTGCTATTGCCATGACAACCCAGATTATCTATGGCACCCCCAAATGCCTTTATTTGCGTGGCTGATAAAAACAGCCAATCTCAGCATTGCTTTTTCATGCTTTATATGGGATGAGGCTGTGAAATGTTCTCGGTAATTTACTTTGCCAGCTGTGTGGCACATTGGAGAAGTGAATTAGCTGTAATTTGGTTATAAATGCTGGTTAACTGCATCAGTCTCCTCTCTGCTCCTCCTCCCCCGCTCCGTGGTGCAGGAAGTCGTATGAGTTTGAAGACTTGCTGCAGTCGTCATCCGAGAACGGCCGGGTGGATTGGTACGCGCAGACCAAGCTGGCCCTCACACGCACTTTATCTGAGGAGAACGTCTATGAAGACATCCTGGGTAGGAACTCTGGACAGGGAAGGGAGCTGACTGCTGGTCCTGAGTGACAGGGATTCGTGGTCAACAGGCATTCAGCAGAGGTGCTGAATAAAGTATGTTTATTATCCAAATGTAAACCAGGACACGTTTTGCACATATTATTGGCAAGTAATAAGACAAATGGATGGGATACTTCAAAGCTCATTAGCTTCAAAGATAAACCTGAGGCATATGGGAAGCAGCTTTTATTTTTTGCTGGCATCTCTCCTCTGCCTTCCTTTTGTCCTGTGGATTAATTCTCTGATCTGTCCATTGTGGTGATTTTGTCACTGCTGAGATAATGCAAACAGTCTGAAAACATAGCCTTGAAGTCATTTCCACGGCTTAGGAATAGGACTGTGTATGGCTTCAGGTACCATTGCAATTAAGAAACTAGGTCCCACAATCTTTGAAATTGAGTTTTATTTCATTCTCTAACTTCAGTGCCAGATCAATGCCATTTTGAAGATTATTTCCTGTACCTCTCTCCATGTATGTAGTTTTTTAATACTGTGAGTTAGGTGGCCTTTGATGGAACATAGAATATAAGTGTCCCCTTTGAAAAAAGCCTTAATGAGTTTTAGTAGCTGTAGGCTGATGCTGCATAAGTCTCTTGGCTGAGTTCAGCAGATTAGGAAGGGAATAGCTGCATCAGCTCTTGCCATGCAGCTGTAATCCTACAAAGGTGCTCTGTGTTCGGCGTGGGAGGAGCTGCACTTTCTCAGGAGCAGGCCAGGCATCCTTATTTTGATATGCATAAAATCTGATCACCCTTGATGAGAAAAGACTCTTAAAGGAATTGTGTTCCTTTGGGACTGATGGCAGACAAGGCAATTCCAGTCCATCCTTTTTGACATTTTTGAAGCTGTCGGCCTCATTTGTGGAGCTAAGGGCCTTGTGTTTGCTTTTTTCCTTCTCTTCACTTGGTGGGCCAAAGGAACAGGGAGTGTCTAAGCAGCTGCTGTGGGTTTTTTGTGTTGGGGCATGATGGGAGGTCTCAGAAACCACTGAGTAAGGGTCACCTTGTCAGCTGGAATAACATGGATAGCATTACAGAGTGGCTGTGAAGGCAAATCCATCTATTCAAACACAAGCACACCCTGTGTCCCAAGCGTGCAGGGAACTCAAATGTCAGCCTGAAATTCCTCTCCTCTTTAGCTTTTAGTTGCAAAGATTAGAAGAAAACAAAGTTATGGGTAATTGTCAGCTAACAGAGCATGTTTTCTGCATGTTAAGGCTTTGCCTGGAGTCAGCGATCTTTAATTGGTTCCTGCAATCCTGGTGGTGTTACCATGGAAGCTTGGGGAAAGGGGTGGACAGGGATAACTCAAAATCAAAAGCTGCAGTTTTGTTTTTCACAAGACCACGGACAAGTTTAATCCACAAAACAAACAACGTGTGCAAACCTCACCAGTGGAGGAGGAACCAAGCCTTCGGCCACAGGACACTGCTGCTGGCCATCCATGTGTCCATCAGGAGGTGGAAGCACACACATACACACACTCACATGTGTGACTAGAGGGGGTTCAGCTGCTGGTGGGATAATGGTTCCAATTCCCGGCAAGTCACACAGATTTCTTTCATGCACCCCTTTTTTCCCTGTTCACCATTGCTTACCTGGAATACTGGAAGCTGGCAGAAGGGTGACAAGGTTTATTTGTAAAAAGGAGGGAAATGGTATAATTTCTTCCAGACTGAAGCTAATTGGACTTGTTTAGCAGTTTGAGAATGGGACAGGCAACAGAACCCAAGGTTGTTCTTTTTTCTCCAATCTTCCCAGTTGCATGACAGCTGAAGTATATTTTCAGTACTGAAGAGGCCATTGAAATTAGAAAGTGGAGCCAGTTTCAAGGACAGGAGAATGTTTACTGACCAAGTTTTAGTGCAGCCTTGCTTTGCTGGTGTCACACCTGCTTGCCTTCTCCTCCATGGTGAACTCGGATCCCCTGTTGGAGTGCTGGCTATCACCAGCCACTGGAGAGACCAGTGCTGGGAAAGACTTGGGTTTCTGTCCTTGTCTCAAGAGTTCAGCTGCACTGCTGCCCCAGCCGGGCAGGCAGGTGGGAGTGCACTGCTCAGACAGATCCCACAGCCTTACTGCTCCTGCTGCAGAGTCTTGCAGCACCACTGACTCCCAGTCTTTACTCTCAGGCAAGCATTATGTGGCAGCAAGAGAAAGGCAATTGCTTCGAGTCCCAGCTGTCCAAGGGGATATGGCATGCAGTGAGGGCAATGAAGAGACAAGGCTCATAATATGTCATTTGCCTGTGCAGATGCTTGGGCTAAGCCTTTGTCAGTGGTTTCTTAGATGCTCGGGTGGAGATGTCACAACCTGCTTTGTCAGAGTTGTGTTCTTTTTGAACAGACTTAGGCTTACATTTCCCAGCACTGCTGAAGAGTGGGATATAAGAAGTTCATTATATATGATTTTGGGTGTTTAAAACTCAAATTAGTTGTGTGCCTCATCTCCAGAATTACTGGGAAGAAAGGAACCTACATCTACTTCAGGGGTGTGTGTTGTGTCCCACATCCCCTCCCCTCAATCCTCCTCCAAGGCAAGAACATCCTGACTTTGGGTTGCTTAATCCTTCCCTCTTTCTAAGTACAGTGTGTGAGATTGAGGTCTCTGGGATTGGTAGATGTGTTTGAAATTCTGGTTTGTGTGATAGACAACCACGTTCAGAGAGTGGATCAAATCTTCTGCAGTCAGCCCAAGAGCAGGGCATCACTTCAGCCCCAATTAAGTGTTGGTCAGGGGTCCCTGTAAATGTGGGGCTTAAACAGAGAGAGGGCCTTTATGCTAAGCTTCAGCTCACAGTTTCCTTTGAGCAACTCCAAGCAGAGGACTGGAAAGAAGGAAGTAAATTTATGAACTAATGTGCATGAGAACATCCTAGCTCTTCTGGAGACAGGAAAATGAACCTGAGGGCTCGCAGGGTCTTTTCCATCTGTAGTATCTGTGATATGTTTCTGTGGCTGCATTTGTCTGTCTCAGGGTTTGGACACTGTCCAGCAAGCAGCTGGACTTCTAGGGCTATGGAGAGAATGAAGCAATTGCAGGAATGCTTGAGAACAGGTCTTTATGTCTGGTGTGGGAGGTGGGAGAAGACCGGTGGATCCCCAAACAGATTTTTACGGCAAACCTCAGAGATTTTCTGCACTTACAATCTCTTGCTTTTGGGTTTTTGCTGCAGATCCACCATCAAAGGAAAACCCTTATGAAGACATCGAGACCAACAGCCGCTGTTTGGGGAAGAAATGTGTCCTGACCTTCCCAGCATCCCCCACCTCTTCTGTACCTGGGACTCCCACAAAGGTACTTTGATTCAAGTGGCCACCTCTTCTGCTCCAGGAAGTTTTTGGGTGAAGTCTAGGTCCTGTGTGGAAAAAGTGAACACCTTCATCATGTTAGGGATTTTTTTCTTTATGTGTCTTGCCAGAGAATACAGTGTGATAAGAGAAGATTTACTGCCCTTCAGTGAGGTAAAAATACAAACCAGCATTCCCTTATATAAATGGTTTGTTGGCTTTCACTTTTTTTTCACACCAGGATTGCCTTCTCTGGTGGTGTGGGCAGACCTTCCTCCCCTCAAAGAGGGCGTTGGAAGTACTCAGGTAATCAAGGCCTGCAGTAGACTCCTCACAGAGTGCGTGGGCAGTGCAGGCTGCCCGTGCTGGTGCCCAGGTGCCCCTGCAGCCCCTCTCCCTCAGGAGGCCTTTTTGCTCTCTCCGTGCTGAGATGGGTTGCTGGTAAGTAACGCAGCACAGTCCCCTGGGTGGAGGGCCGGTGCTAGAAGGGCGTCCCCACTGCAGCCCAGCTCACAGCTTGGTGCCTTTTTCCTCCTTGTCCATGGAACCAAAAGAAGAGGTAAAACTTTGGTTGACACCTCCTGCTCAGAGCTCAGGGTTTTCCAAGGCCATCCCTGCTCTCTCAGCCTTCGGAGCTGCTTTGGTTGATTCGTGTTGTCTGTTTAGATAGTCCAAGCCTGGGACAGCAGGGACAGCATGACAGCCAAAAGTCATCTTGGCAACAACTGGGTTCAGAGTGGATAGCAGGGATCTAAACACAGCTTTCCTGACCAAAGGGTTTTCTCATGCTTTCCTAGTAACAACTATTATTAGAGCTGTTATCCAACATTTTCAGAAGTTTTATGTGCAGTGTTTCTTGACATGCTGCTCTTTTCCAACCAGCTTAATCAGCAACTAAGGTGTCTTTGGATAATTCAACTCTTTGTTCTGTGGTTCTCAATCCATTCTCCTTGTTGCTACTTCGGTCTAGAGCAGCAAGGGGCTGTGCGAGTGAGTGTTGGGAGGAGGTTGATTTCCCTCAGAGAGCTTTGCAGCCACCTGTGCACCCAGGTTTCCCACATGTGCTGTCAAAAGGGGGCTGCAGTGTTGCACGGGAATGCCTTTCACCAGAGGTACTGTACAGGAGTAATTGTGTTACACCACGGGGCTTTGGCATGCGAAAGCCGTGATCTGCATCAGTCAGAAGAGAAATGCTACAGCTCTCTTGGCAGCTAATGGGTTTGCAACTGCAGCATGCATCCTGCTGGGGAGCCTGGCCAGGCTGCAGTGATGGGGAGTGGGTCTGGACAGAGTTTCAGCAGAAGCTCACATCCCTGATGCAGAATGAGATCCTTCAGTGCAAAGATTCCTTATAGCCTCATTTTAACATGACTTCTCTGTGGGTGGCAAACCTTTTTGTGAGCTGAGCGTCTTCTGCTGAATCCAGAGACACCTGAGCTAAGCTAAATTAATTAATTGTTCTGACTAATAACTGCTGAGTATGTCTGCTGATGGAGGCAGATGGTGATGCTGCTTCAGCTACAGTCACGGTGCTGCTGTGAATTGTTCAGAACTAGGCTGGATAACTCTCCCCCACACTTCTTAGTGCCATGTAGATACATCCTCTGTCAGTGCAGATACAGTTCCCACAAAAGGTGCAATTTACCTTGTCATAACTACTGGGAAATTCTGTAGGAGAAGATAAAAAGTGTTCTTACTGAGCATCTTTCTGGTGAGAGGTGGTTTGCCCTTCTTTATCTGGAGCTGAGCTTTCTAATTCTCTGATGCTATTTTTGCTCAGAGACTTTAGGAACTTTACTCTGCTACTTAAACATCTTCTGTTGTGCTCCCACTGAACTTGCTAATGAGTTTAGGAGGAAAGCAGTCTCCATAATTGTCTAACAGCATTTCTTGTACACTCTGAAATATCTGATTCTGGCTCCTGCCAAAGGCAGCCATACTGACAGTGCTTTTTGCCTGCTCCCACTGCTTCTCAGCTCCTTCTGGCTAGCTGCTCCTTATCCCAAATGCTTGTGGTTGGTCGGTTAGTCTTGTCCTGTTTACAGTCCCAGCCTCTGGATTACTCAAATCCTGGGAGATTTTTTTTCGCACAGTAGCAAGGCCTTCTTGGCCAACCCCTGAGCCTGTGTTCTGTTCTGGAATGAAAATGGGATGGTTAAATTGCTGGTCAAGCTGGTCCTTGGCAGCCTGGTAGCCCAGTAGCCTTGGTAGGCCGGCAGCTGCATGGGTTCCTTGCGTGTGCAGACATCCATGGGCACTCTCAGGCTGTTTTGGCAACCGAGTGCTGTGGCTGCCCCGCTGGATTTACTGCTGTGACAGGGTTAGCAATGAAGTAAAGATACACGAGGTACTGTGGTCATTCATTCCTTCTCCTTCATTTCCAGCTGCTTTCCAAACCCATGTTTTTCCGGCAAAACTCAGAGCGGCGGAGTTTCAAACTGCCAGACATACGGAAACTGAGCCGTGATGGGACTGGGTCACCATCCAAAATCAGCCCTCCCTCAACCCCCAGCAGTCCAGATGACACCTTCTTCTCCTTGGGAGACTCTCAGAATGGCAAGAGGAGAAGGAAGATTCCCAAGGTAAATCTAGGGCTTTGTCTTTTTTTGTTTGGCTTCTTCCAGGCAGGAATGTGAGCATGAGACCTTTTTTTTTTTTAGTTTTCAGTGTGGTATCCCTGCAGTATAGCTGATGTCCTGGCTCTTGACTTGTGTTTAACCCCCTTTCTGCCTGAAGGAGAAGGCACCCAAACATGTCTGCACCTTTCAAAGAAGTTATTTTTCCATCTGAGATTTCATGATTTTCAGGATAGATAAATAGTAAGAAGAAAAAAAAAGAAAAAAAAGCATCATAATTTTGGGATAGAAGTTGAAGTATGTCCGAGGGAAAAAAAAAAGGCAGAAAAGCAGTTCATATTTTGCAAAATATATACCCCATCATATTTTCTTCTGTGCTTCCTGGATGGGACAGTCAGAAATTGTCTCTGTGTTGTGTGTTTGTTTCCTCCTGGAAATCTGTTGTTCTTCGCTCCTTCTGATTCATGCACTGGCTGTTTACAACTTAAGGTAAGGTGTGATTGTAGGTGAGCAATGAACATAATGACAATTGAATGACAAAAGGACTTGTCTGCAGTTAGGAGCATTTTCTGCAGCAGCATTTCCTATTTCTTATTTGGATACAGCATTACTCTGTTTAAATTTTATTTTCTTTCAGATCTAGCAGGATGTGTATTCAGTCCAAATGAGGTTTGGCAGCAGTCTATCTATTGAATGTTTCAAAAACACAGTTATAAAAACATAGTTGCTTATCCCGGTCTTTGCAGGACAAGCAGAGGCTACCAGGGACAGTCTGTGGTGATTTTTTTCCAAACCCACAGTTTTCATCTGGGGAAAATGGGATGTGTTTGTGTATCTTCTTTGTTTCCTGGTTGCCAGATCTGTGTTCATGTTTGCATATCTGATTTTTGAATGCCCTCTCTGTGTGCCTCAGCCTTCCAGGAGGGAGCCAAAGACTGCAAATGTCTAGGGTTTCCTTCCCAGTATGTCTACACATCTGTGCATGGGCTCGAGCTCTGTCAGTGTGTTCACACATACTTTTATGTCACTTGAAAAGAGGATTCCAAGTATTTATTTACCTCCCAGTGCCACTGAGCAGTCTTGCAGGGCCAGCTCAGAACTGAGGTTTACTGTGTCAAGGGCAGCATCACCTGAGGCTTGAGCTGGGCATCTGGGTGAAGGCTGCACTGCCACATCAGAGCATCCTGCCTCCCACTCAAATATTTGGATTCAGAGGCGCCTGACCAAGTAGGTGGTGGGCCTGTCTTACTTTGAGCTCTCAAGACATGTGTGGAAGTAAATCTGGAATCCGAATTTATTCCATTTATGGAATAAATCTGAATGCTGTGGCCATGTCCTGCTGCTCCTGCCTGGGACCTTGAGAAGGAGGCGGGTCTGCTCAAGCGGGAAGCCTGGCGTGGCTCTGCTGCAATTCCCCTCCCTTTCAGGAAAGGACAGGGAGACCAGAGGCACTGAATGAGCCACTAAGCCCAGCACTGCCCAACACTGAAATGTCCTCTCTCTTGGTCAGCTGGGAGGACAGGGATTACAGGATTTGCAAAGGAAACCAGTAGTAAAATACTTCAGTATCACTGGCTTCCACCCGTCTCAATTTCTTCAGTCATCCTCCAGCCAGTTTTCTGCTTCCAAACCTGCAGACCAGGACGGTTTGCCAGGGGACCCTCTGGTGCTCCCTGGAGCACGGATCATGGTATGGAGAGATGGACACTGTCGAGCTTGTACAGTGTGGACGTGCATTAAGGTGTGGCCTTTCGTCAGGGCTTGTTACCCTGGGCTCCTGCTGTGCCAGAGGGAGCGTGGCCACTGGCAGTACAGCATAGATCCTGGGAACTGCACATCCTGGGCCATCCAGTGAAGAGTTTCAGTATGGCCAAGGCTGGGGAAAAGAGCACTTTGCATGAAATCCTAACTTAATTTCTTGCCTGGGGGGGAAATTAACTTTGTTTGTTTGCGTGTTTGCTGAGCAGCTTGTGTTGAAAATCAATGCCATCTACGAGGCCCGGAGGGGAAAGAAACGTGTCAAGAGGCTGTCGCAGTCCACAGAGAGCAATTCAGGGAAAGGTAAAGGAGCTCCAAATCATCATTCATCTAAGACTTCCTGAGGACTTGCCTTGGACTTCTGACTGGCTTAGTGGTTTATGTGACACTTTCTAGCACTTCTTCCAGTCCAGACTAAGGTTGAGTTGGGGTTTCCACTCTTTTTTTTGGTAAGATAAGGGCTGTTCCTCTGCCCAAAGGACTTTGATTTAAATGGAAGTTTTCTGTTTTTCTTGCTTCATTTTCATTCCATGGCTTTGCATGATAACCTTATAGGTCACACCAAACATGTCCCCTCTTTTTGATGTTTATTTCTGGGACATGCTGGAAGCTATGGAGAGGAATGTTCTGTCCAAAAAGTCTGATTTGTTGAGATCAAAATATTTTGTGGGAATGTGTCACTTCAGTGAACTGTCCAATGGAAGACAGTAGATTTTGGAACAGCCCTGGTTCTTTCACCATCCCAGTAAACAAAGAGCCTCAGTTGGGAATCAGGGTTTCTACAACTGACTGTAGGACCATCTCCATCATAGCAGGATTGAGACTTTCAGCCTTCTGTCAATTAGCAACTTGTCCAAAGCATTCAGACACTTCAGAGCAATTACTTTTAAGCATCTCATCTCTGTAAAAATTAAGATTATGTCTTTCCAATGCAGCGTTCTTTCCAAAACACTTTAATTTCCAGCAAAAGGTGACCACCTTTATTTGTTTCCCACAATTATTTGTTACTGTTTATCCTATTTCATAAATAATAGACAGCCACAGGGTGGATAAGTGTGTTTATATGAACTTTCAGGGGAAGCATCCCGGACTTTTTATACCCCTCCCTGAAGCATCAAAAGCATCATTCAAAGAAATAGATCATTGGACCATATGGACCAAATAGATCATTGGACCAAACCCTCAGTCTGACAATTATTTTGTTTCTTTCTTTCTTTCTTTTCTTGGTTTTATCCCATGTCCCACAAACTACTGCATGTAAACGAGTATTTTGCCTTGGTGTTGTGCTTATACAGACTTAGATAAAATACTGTTCTGGCATTTTATTCTTTGTGCAACCCTTCTGGATGTGCAAAATTGATTTTGTGGTTGTCGTTGTTTGTTTGGGTGGTTTTTTCCCTGAATGAATGGGAGAATACCAGGGTTGGTAAGCTATATGTCTGTGGGTATGTGGACCCTTGAAAAGAACAAGGCCCTTGGGACCTAAACTGCTTCCCCCTGAAGTTGCCAGGCCTGGCGTTCTCATGCCAGTGATAAGAAATACAGAGTTATAAATAGACTTTCCTTGGTTCATCTTCCCCTTTCTTTTTTTCCTAGTTACGGATGAAAACAGTGAATCAGACAGTGACACTGA
The DNA here is from genome assembly GCA_013389985.1 of Dryoscopus gambensis. NCBI lineage: Eukaryota > Metazoa > Chordata > Aves > Passeriformes > Malaconotidae > Dryoscopus > Dryoscopus gambensis. The sequence continues at coordinate 163,135 of WEIT01013741.1, read as the reverse complement.
AGAGAAGCTGAAAGGTAAGGCAAATGAGTGAAGAGAGCAAGTGGCTCCTGATAAACTCTGCTCTGAGATCGTGGGACAAGATCTCAAGATCTCTCCTCTGTGTTCTGCCTTTGGAGAAGGACCTTGTTTCTGTGGAGAGCACAGTGAGAAGACAAAGATCTCAATACTGCGGAAGAAAATCCATGAGCAGAAGGCTATAGGAGCCCAAAACAAACATCTCTTCCAACTCCCATCGAAGCTCCTTGTTGACTGACTTTCCCAGGAGGAGTACTGGACACTGAGGAAACACAGTGAGATTTCTCTAAGTGCAGTCAGACATGTGTGACCAGACTGGCAGAAGCAGTGTTGCATGGGACTGGATGTCCAGACACCTCACCACAGGCTTACTAAGGGAGAAAAGCCACCAGCCAGACTGGCTGGCTAGGAAAACAGAGTTGCACTCTGTGATTTATTGCTGGATAAACTCTGCTGCACTGGCTGGGTTGGGATAAAGCACTGTGTTGTTTTCTTCACTCTCGTTGGATTATTTGGTGTACTGTTCTCCACCATACTCTCCTGAAAGCTTCTTGTACCAGTAATTAGCCCATGGATATGATGAGGACACTGCTGTCTTTTGGGAATTTGTGTGGCAAATTGAAAGTCCTGGCAGAGTTAGAATGCAAGATGGAAACTCCCTCAGATTCCAAATTTCCCTTACTCACATGCACATCTGATCTGGATAACAGGTCAGTTCCAAGCTGAAAAGACAGGCATGAGCAGCAGCTGGGCTGTGTGTCAGCCACAGTGCGCTGTGTGTGGGAGTGCTCGTTCTCACCCTCTTTCAGGTTTTTAGAAGTGAAAGCTCAGACTAAGTTCCCTCTTGTGAGCACAGCTTCCCACTCAAGAGCTACTGTATGCTCTTGCTTTCCTCCGCATTGAAGTCTTTTATCTGTGTTGCTATGTGAGAAAGATCAAGCTGAAAATTGCTGCCACTGCCTACCTTTTGACAGGTTCTAAGGCTGGCCTGGAGACAGGAGAGAGGGTTTGCACCATGGTGGTGCAGAAATTACATTCACGACTGTCCTGAAATGTGATGTTGTGAAATACAGACCATGTTCAGGTTTAGCTGAGAAAGGCCGTGTAGATGTGGCCAGGAAGACTTGAACTCTTGTCTGTTGCCGGTTGCGATAGTGAATCGTGTGCTTCATCCTGTGTTTCTCTGTAACTGCAGCTCAGAATTCCCCAGAGAGAGGATGATGGAGATCATATGACGTCACCTCAAATCCAGCAGCACTGAGCTCTGAACAATATCGAGACCCAGATATCGAGACCCAGAGACCCTGGGTCTGAGTGACTATGAAAGTCTACATAAGTGTGAACAGGAGCTCTGGCACTTGCTGTTTGCTCTAACTACACCTGTATTTTGCTTTATGCCTTGTTGAACTGTTGACTTCCCTATTTTTAAATAGGAAAGTGAGACGATTTAGCAAGTCTCTTGTATCTGGGACTTTTTTTTAAGTAACAGACCAATCACACCAGCCAGTTACCTCTGCTTGGCAGGTCACTGTACATCATCTGAGACACAGTAAATCATAAGGCTGTATGTCAGAGCTGGAAGTGCTGACCCTCAGGAAGGAAAAATCTTGGAAGACAAGCCCTGCCATGATGACAGCAGTAAAATTCTGGTATCTTTAGAATATAAACAGTGCAGATCTTGAGCAAGCTTTTCAGAAGCACTCAGCATTGCTGTGACAGTGCTCCTTTTGAAGTCCCTGGTGAAACAGAAACCTCTTCTGAAAACTTTTGAAGCTTTACAGCCCTAGAGCAAATAACATAATAGGTGACAAGAGAAAGGAGTCTAAGCCATCTTTGCAGGGCTTTAACGTCCAGGATTTGTTACACTTTCTGATTAAGGAGGCACCTCAAGATTGTTTTAAATTACATTGTCTGGAATAGTCCGTGAGTAGCACAACTGTACCAGACAAAAGATGAACAAGTGTATACCATCTCTCAGGAAGTCCTGTCTCCCAGGCAGATGTCTTATGTATTGGAGTTCCTATAGTGTCTCTGTGGTTGTTGTTTCCATCAAAAAGTTGCATTGCCACCGACCTTCCCAAAAAGCAAAGCTGTGAGAATGTGCTGTAGTCTCTGCTTGTAGTTAATTCTTTCTTTCTTTTGTAGCAGGGATGAGGGAGACATCATGGAGATTTAATTTGGGATGCAACTGTAAAACGAAGCAGGGGGCTGGTCTCAGGGTATCTCATCTGGTCTCTTCTCAGCAGGCAACTTTTCATTACTTTCCATGCTGGAATGTTTATTGTCCCATGGCTCATGTGTGTGTTGTAGTTACAGCTTGCTTGGCAATTTTTCTTGTTTTCCCATTGTCTTGGTGAACTTGGAGAAGCATGGCACTGAGAGATTAGCTTTAGGCACAGGAAGAAATGGCATGAGTTAGCATTTTTCATTTGCACCTCTTTTCACATGTTTTTTGTTGTTGGCCTACAGCCCAGCCTATGTGCTGAAGCTGGGAGCCCCCAGCATTACTCAGACAGCAGAGCCCTGGCCTGACCCAAGTGCTGGTCTTGTAAAACCATGGGGATTGCTGCCCACAGCCTCCTCTGAACAAAGATGGTCAACCACCTCACTGTGATGGCTTTGAAAAATGCATAAACAAGTGCTAGGATGAATGCCTGGACATTATCTGTTACATCGTGTCCTATATGGATCTCGGCTTGGGCTGTTCCAGCTGGAAAAGCTACCGACAAAATCCTTCTGCTGCCAGAGTTCTTCAGGGTGATGGCACAAGGTTATGGCCCACCTCTGCCAGTATTTATAGTGCAGCTTCCAAATGGTGCCCACCTCTTACTCAGCCACTGACAAAGCCACTGCAGCGAGGTGTTTTGAAGTTTATCCCTCAGTCTCTGCAAAGCACTGCTGATGCTCCGTGCAAAGATCAGACAAAGTCAGAATCTCTCCCCCTTGTTTCCGTAGCGCACAGCCAGCGCCTGGTGCACGTGAAATCCCGGCTGAAGCAAACCCCGCGCTACCAGACCCTGGAGCGGGACCTGATCGAGTACCAGGAGAGGCAGCTCTTCGAGTACTTCGTCGTGGTGTCGCTGCACAAGAAGCAGGCTGGGGCTGCCTACATCCCTGAGGTCACCCAGCAGTTCCCACTGAAGGTCTGCCTGACCTGTGTCGGATTGTGTGGTGCACTCGGATAGCTGGAGGAGCTGCAGCTTCTCTGTTGACCACATGTTGTATCAGTGACCCCTCTGCTGTGACAGTGTTAAGGGAGACTGAAGATAGTGAGGAGGCTTCAGTGCCTACGGGAGAACTGGCATAGTGTTGCTTACTGCTGATAGAGCAGCTGATTTAGATCTTTTGCTGCCCTTGGCTATGACTTTTATGTAGCTATTCCCTTTCTCCCCCTTTCCTCTCTAAAGAAAACTGATGGTTGGGAGGAGATATGTGTTCTGAAAGGGAAGGAGCAGCTTTCGCTGGTAGCCTAGCTCAAAATGGGGAAGGAGGAATGGGAAAAACACAGAGCCAGTGTGACAGTTTGTAAATGGGATGTGACCAGAGCTCCTCTAAGACTTCAGTTCTCTTGCCACTTGCCAGAAATTGTGTCCCAGATTAGAGGCACAATATAGCAGGGGCAGGTGCTACAGAGACAGGGCTTGGTGGAACTGGGGGCTCAGGGTTACCCTGAGATATCTAAAGATTAGGTGAGCCAGAATCACAGAAATTTTAATATCTTCCAGGCAGAAGCTTAGCCTCTGTCATCACCTCTTCATTTGTCACAGGAAAAATATTTGAAGTCATTCCATCCCCACATGACTAATTGGAAACATTCCTTCTCTCTGTTCTGCTAGCTTGAGCGCTCATTCAAATTCATGCGTGAGGCAGAAGATCAGCTGAAAGCCATTCCCCAGTTTTGCTTCCCTGATGCAAAGGACTGGGCCCCCATCCATCAGTTTGCCAGGTAAGTACAGTACTTTGTATCCTGACTCATGAGAAGCAGATTTCTATATCAAGCTGATTAAATACAAGAGCTGTTACGGTAGAAGATTGGGCAGAGCTCTGAGAGGGGTGTACGGGAAATGCAGAAATACTGTGGGTTTACTGGGTTTTTATGTCTGGTAATGTGACTGATGGGTATCTTGTCATTCTGGTTTCTCTTTCTGCAGTGAGACATTCTCATTTGTCCTGACGGGGGAAGATGGAAGCCGGCGATTTGGGTATTGTAGGAGACTGCTGGTAATTATCCCTGGGTTTTTTTCTTTTCCTAGAGGTGCAGCCTTCTGTGGGGTTGGTGTTACTGGCACCCATTCTGGAAAGTGGAAAGCTGCTGCTCTTCTCTTTCAGCATGGAATGAAAAGAGAGGCAGCAGAGCAGCTTTGCTTTCTTCTGTTCAGTGCCAAAGTCCCTATCTGCGTCCCATCCTCCACTCCAGGCATAACTCCCTTGCATTTTCCTTGCACCAGCACCTGACCATGACCACGGACTGTTGTTTCACTCCTAAGCTGAAGACAGGGTTCATCCCCTTTAGGTTTGGATAGCTATTAAACAGTTGTCTAAACCTGTGCTGGTCCTGCAGGTCCAGAGTTGTCTCTGTAGAGCAGTCTGCCCTGCCTTTGTCATTTGATTTAGGTAAGCTGGGACCGTACTGTGGGTGTGCCCATTTCTCCCCACTGTTTCTGGTGCACCAGGGTTTGAGCCATCACCATACTGTCAAATGTCTGCCAGCTTCCGAGCCAGCCAGTGAGATGCACAACTAAGAGACCAGTCACTCTATCTTTGCAGTAGTTACAACTCTGACATTTCCTTGGTGTTTTTTGTGTGTGTATTTGCGTTTGTCTCGAAAGCCCAGTGGGAAAGGGAAGCGTCTCCCAGAAGTTTACTGCATTGTGAGCCGCCTTGGATGCTTCAATCTCTTCTCTAAGGTGAGGGGGAGAAAGAGAGGGAATTTGTGCTGTAGGTCAAGAGGGACCTGAAAGTGAAGCCAGCACCTGAAGAATGGGGATCAGGGAAGCCAAGAGCTGAAGAAAGAGTCTGAAATGGTGTTGGTGAGGCAACAACATGCTAATTCCAGAACCTAGCAAAAGCACAGTTAATGGGAAAACTAGGTTGTCAGCTCTTGGCCTTCTTCCTTCAGCAGAACTACCAGAACACAAGAGAGGTTAAAAGGTGGAGTCCTGACTTGGAGTGTAGTTTGCAAAATTTCAGCTTTACAGTGACCTCACTGGAGCCATGTTTCTGGTGATAGAGGAAATGAAGGGTCTTCAGTTGAACCTTGTGCCTTCTTTCTTTTGATACAAAGCTCCATGTCAACACTGGGTTAAGGAGAGGACGTAGATGCTGGTGCACTTCATTCCTGGTGTTATCTCCCTCCTCCTGATTTGCTTGTTTTTGTGTCTTCATGCCTTTATTTCAGATCTTGGATGAGGTTGAGAAGAGACGGGGCATTTCCCCAGCCCTGGTGCAGCCTCTCATGAGGAGTGTCATGGAGGCACCTTTCCCAGCTCTGGGCCGGACGATTACAGTCAAGAACTTCTTGCCAGGCTCAGGGACAGAGGTAAAGACACTTCCTAGAGAGAGGGAAACAGGCCAGCAAAGGGTGCAGGACTAGCGAATGGAAGTTGGGACCATAGCATAGCACTGGGGATCTTCAAGGACAGATGATCTGGGAACTGTGGGGGAAAAGTGGGGAGTAAAACAGGGGACCAGAGGGGCTGGTGTGGAGACTTCAGTGACCTCAGAATCAAAATGGAAATTCTATGGCAAAAATGAATGTAAGGACACAGCCTAATATAGCAACATGAGACAGGACATTGACCTTGAGGCCAAGAGGCACAGACAGCAGGTCCTGTGCTGCCCAGCAGATGACCTTGGGCCTGCTCAGGGACACCACACTTAACTTCCTAAAGACAGGTTCATACAATCTGCTCCAGCACCCTTAATACAGAACCTCTGTTTGTGTGGATCAGGTCAAAACATCCTTGAAATCACTGCAGGCTAATGTTGCAGCCTTTGAGAAGGCCATTTTCACAGTGTGGAGGTGAGGATCTGTGTTAAATCTCACACAATGTGGTGTGAGGACAGCGGGAGGTTTTTAAGAGTGCAGAGCTTTAGGGTGTAGCATTGAAGGACTGTGGGAGGATGGAGGGAGACAAATTGGATGTAGTTTTGGCCATATTTGCTGCAGGGCATGGTATGCCTTGAATGTGAGAGGGAGGAAAGTGAGCAAGTTGATAAAGTTTTGTCTGAGGGCTTTCAGCATAGCACTACGAGAGGACATCCTCCTCAGCCCAACTGAAAACAGTCCCAACTAAATGAAATTACTGCAGAGAACATGCAAAGCTGGTTAGAAATATGTGCTGGAGGAGCAGAGTCCCAGGGGTGTGCTGTGAGAATGTTGTGGCTCGTTTGTGTCTAGGATCCCGTTCATCAATTATCTGATTGATGGCATAAACTCCACATTTACACAGTACAGCATTGGGATGGGTTGCAGGCACTTGGGAGAGTAAGGGATTAAAAGTCAAAGTGCCCCACTACCCTAAATCCAAGAAACATGTTCAAGTTTTCAAGAAATGACTGGATGTGGCACTGTGGTCTAGTTGTCATGGTGGTGATCAGTTGGACTCAATGATCTTAGAGGTCTTTCCCAATCTAAACANCAGGGACACCACACTTAACTTCCTAAAGACAGGTTCATACAATCTGCTCCAGCACGCTTAATACAGAACCTCTGTTTGTGTGGATCAGGTCGAAACATCCTTGAAATCACTGCAGGCTAATGTTGCAGCCTTTGAGAAGGCCATTTTCACAGTGTGGAGGTGAGGATCTGTGTTAAATCTCACACAATGTGGTGTGAGGACAGCGGGAGGTTTTTAAGAGTGCAGAGCTTTAGGGTGTAGCATTGAAGGACTGTGGGAGGATGGAGGGAGACAAATTGGATGTAGTTTTGGCCATATTTGCTGCAGGGCATGGTATGCCTTGAATGTGAGAGGGAGGAAAGTGAGCAAGTTGATAAAGTTTTGTCTGAGGGCTTTCAGCATAGCACTACGAGAGGACATCCTCCTCAGCCCAACTGAAAACAGTCCCAACTAAATGAAATTACTGCAGAGAACATGCAAAGCTGGTTAGAAATATGTGCTGGAGGAGCAGAGTCCCAGGGGTGTGCTGTGAGAATGTTGTGGCTCGTTTGTGTCTAGGATCCCGTTCATCAATTATCTGATTGATGGCATAAACTCCACATTTACACAGTACAGCATTGGGATGGGTTGCAGGCACTTGGGAGAGTAAGGGATTAAAAGTCAAAGTGCCCCACTACCCTAAATCCAAGAAACATGTTCAAGTTTTCAAGAAATGACTGGATGTGGCACTGTGGTCTAGTTGTCATGGTGGTGATCAGTTGGACTCAATGATCTTAGAGGTCTTTCCCAATCTAAACAATTCTGTGATTCTGTAAATAGGGGATTTGATGTGAAGATCAATACGGACAAGAGCAAAATGCTGGGAGGAAGAAAGGAGTAGTATAATACAACATGAAAGTAACCGAGTGAGCAGCAGTACTTCAGAGAAGGATCTGGTGGTATAGTGGGCCATAAAGTGAGCAAAAGTAACAGTGTGGTATTATTTAGACAAAATCCTTCATTGTGAAAGCAAGTGAAGGGACGAATAACAAAGCAAAGCAATTTTTCTGCATTCCAGTACTGATGGAATTTTATTTAGAGTATCATTTTCCAAAACATGCAACCACTAGGAGAAAGCCCCAGAAGGGTAGTTCTGCTTACTAAGTGGTCTAGAAAGTACAAGCAAAGCTTGAGAAAATTGTTTACTTAAAATAGAAAACAAAGGACAAAGGAAGACACATGATAACATTTCAGTACACAAGTTTCCTACAGAGGAATGTAACCAGTTGTTCCGAGTGTATCCTGAGAGTAAGACAACAAGTAATTGATGTAATTTGCCACTGACATGTTTCAGCTGCAGGCTTGGTGTTGGTGAGGGTAGTTCAGGACTAGAGTAATTTTCTTGTGTGATTTATGAGATGTGTGGTGTTGGGGGCTTTCAAAAACAATTTAGATGAGCATCTGTCTAAGATAAAGAGTATGAAGTGCTAAGGTGCTATGACAGGCATTATTTAAGTAGATATGAACAAAGAAAAATACCCACACGCTGCTCTTGTCTGTAACTGATAGAAAAAAATTATGGTCAGGAGGTTAGGCATCCAGATTCTTGCAGTAAAAAAATAAATAAATCATAACTGTAAAAATCAGAGTGTGGATTTGAAAGGCTCCATGGCATTCAGCTGCTTGAATACCAGAAAGCCTGAAAACCACTCCTAGCTGGACACAAACTAGTTTTCCTCCTTATGAAGAGCTCCCTGTCCTCAGTCCAGTGGGAAGAACTTGTAGTTGATCTCACGCTGTGCCTGCTGGAGTGGACTCTGGATCGTCTTCATCTGGAAGAAGGATTTATGGGAGGCCTTTGGAAAGACTGTGTTTGAGGACTTACTGCTGTGTGGTGCTCACCAGCAGTCAGTGAGGGCTGCCAGCTGTGAAAATACCTGCTGGGTCCTTGCTGGGCACACTCTGGGTGGACACCAAGAGCTCACGTGTGCTCTTTTTGTCCCCAACAGGTCATCGAGCTGCGGCGGCCCCTGGACTCCAGGCTGGAGCACGTTGATTTCGAGTCCCTGTTCACCTCCCTCAGCGTGCGGCACCTGAGCAGAGTCTTTGCCTCCTTGCTGCTGGAAAGGAGGGTGATCTTTATCGCAGACAAGCTCAGGTACCCTCTTGCATTTCCTTAAAGAAAGTGCTGGCAAGGAAGGGAGGCTGGGAAGGCTGCAGTGATAGATCTCTCTGCTTTGTTCTTTTTCTTTGCCCTTTTCCAACCTCACTGTAACATGAATGGGGCTGTTCTTCCCAGGAATGGGGAACTTAGGCCACGAACCATAACTTTGTTTTGCAGCTTGCAAAAAGGGCTGCTTCTCGTCCCCAAGGAGAACAAAATTCCACTTCCTCCAGACAATTTCAGAGGAGATCGCTGGTGCAAAGGAAGCAAAACCCCTCCTTTTGCTCCATGATGCTGCACTGTTCCATGCTGAGCTGTGCTTGGGTTTCCAGGGATCAAGCCTTGTGCAGAAATCACTGTCGCTTCTGAGTTTTTCCCTGATGTTGCAAAATCTTCTTAAATTTTCGGCTTATATTTTCATACTGGTTTCTAAAGACTTCTTTTTTCTTGTGGGGATGAAAGTAAAGGATGCGGCGAGGGGAAATGAGACAGAGGACTTCCCCCTTCTATTCTGAATCTGCTCAATTTGCTCTTTTAAAAATGTATTTGTTTGCTCTCCTAAATTATGAAAATGGGTCCGGGTTTCTTTAAGATCTTGTGCAGCTGGTGGCTGGCAGCTCTCCAGCCCTTGAAGCACTTGAGGATTCAGGGAGGAAAGTTCGCCAAGGCTGGGGAAAGAAAAGCTGCCTGGATGAGTAATGACACTTAGGAGCACGCTCAGGTTTCAGGAGTGTACAGTGCCCCTAAGCTGTCTGTTTTCACAACTTCCAGGCAGCAGCCTGCAGCTCTGGGACTGAGCACTGGGGCAAAGAATGGAGAGGCCCCTTCTACAGGAAAGTGAAGGGGAAAAATTCATTCTACATAGATCCGGGGTTCTCTATGGGCAGAGCCCAGGCAGTCTCATCACAGGAATAGGAAGACCGGGGAGAGGGAAGCTGTAGCCCTGTCTGCTTGCAGGTTTTGGCAGCTGTCTTGGTTCAGAAAGGGGAAAATTTGCCTCTTTATGATCACTAATACATTATGTGTGTAGAGACTTAGTATTCTGGTTACTTAAACCAGAATACACACATTTCATGCAGAGCATTTAGACTTGTATTGGAAGTGAGAGAATTCATCCAAACACTAGACCTCTATAGAACATGTGTGATTTATGACATAATCTATGATCACAGGCTCTCAAATATTTTTCTCTTCCTCTGTAGGATAGATTTTATATTCTGAGAAAATTTGTTAAGGACACAGATTGACATTGTAATTTCTACATGAGAGCTGGGTGGTACCAGGAAATGGCAGGGAACTTTTGGGAGGAGTTTGAAGCACCACTTTAGAACGAACATTTATTTACCGAATCTTTTCCTATCACATCTTTATATGACAGCACAACACCATATATTCTGAGCATGGGGTGTGATATCTCTGATTCAAAGCACCTTGGTGGGTTTTGGTGTTCTTTTTCCAGCCCTGTATCTTTTGTCAGGATATCTGGGGTCCTTAGAAATTAATCCTGCACAGGCCTGTAAAGAGAGTGGGAGAGAACCACAGAATCTTAGTTTCTAGAATCTCTAAATATATCATAAACATTTTTCTCCTGTGAAAAAGAATTGTCATGTTTAAAAGATCCAGGGTCTGTTACACCACAGGGCTCAGATTCAAATATTTACCGTAGATTTGCCAGCTCTCCATGAGACTTTTAATATTTGATGTTTCTGAGAAGACCTTGCTCTGAGTAATTTCAGGAGAGTCTTTTTCTTTTCCTCTTACAAAATATGAAGTTTCTCTGACTCATTTTTGTGGAGCAAAAATTTGGAAATTATCGCAAAGGACTGTAAAGGCGTGAAAAGCAGAAAACAAAGAAAATAGCCTTCAAAATTAAGTAACTACTGTATTTTAATCTAGTTAAGTGACTCGAATGGACTGGCTTGGTGAGGCTTTCCTATGGTGAACAGTCTCTTCTACTCATTGGTGGACATTCCATGTTTTGAAAGCTGATGCTATTGTAGATACAGGATCTTCTGTCCAAATTTCCTTTTCCTGGGATAGGAACACGTTGAACTCAATGAGTATTAAGTAGTATTCACTCTAGGAGTGAAAATGCCAATTTCAGAGGAAAGAAAAGAAACGCTTTTTGGAAATAGCTAAGAGAAGGAAAAAAACTATAAAAGCAGCTGTTGGAAACTGCTCAGAGGTTAGGAATGCTAGAAATAATCCAGCTGAGATGGATTAACGGGAATAGTGCAGGTGACATGGTGAAAGATGCACAATAAATTATGTTTATCATTCATCTTTGTGGTTCTTCATGTGAGCACCATCAGTAACTATCTGTCTATGTTTGTAAAGGTGTGTCTGGGTGTGAGTGACAGAGAAATGATGTGTGCAATTTATTTACATCTTTTAATTGCTATAAAATCAGTCTGTGGGAAAAGAAAAGCTGAAAGGTCTCTTGCCAAATACTGCATGAACTGTGAAATGTTTTCAAGCTGAGCCAAAAAATGCATCTAACAAGTGTACAGCAAGTGAAATACTTTGCCTTTTCCATCTTTAGAATGAGCATTGAGTGTTTAAATACCTGTCAATCCACAGCTTGGCAGCGGAAAAGGAAAGAATTTGGTTTATTAGTTTTTGGGTGGGTTTTTTTTCTCTGTCACTATGGATACTGGGGTATACATTGCCTCACAACCCAGGAAAATGACTTTGTTAAAACTGTGTTGGTCTGTTGGTCTCGCCCAGCTTTTGTTCATTCCTGCACTGTTAACTTTAGTCCTGGAGCAGTGGAGACTGTGGCCCGGGTTAGACACTGCAGCATGAGAGCTGCTTTTGTTTCCAAGGGATGCTGCCTGGCAGGCAGCGCCAAGCACTGCTGACCAACCTTTTAGGAGGCATCCTTCAGCTAAAATCACCTGATGTCACAAGGTACCTAGAGCTGGGCAGTTTTTACTGGCCTGAGCAGGAGATTGGTGAGATTCAGAAGGCTTTTTAAAAAGAAAAACTTTCACAGGCTTAAAATCAAGGCTTCCTTTTTCCAGATCTCAAAAGCTTGTTGTGGATCTGACCAACTCAAGCAGTTGCCTTTTGTCCCTGCCAGAAACCACAGCTGTATCAACAACTCAAAGTGGTCATTGTTATCAAAGGCAGATCTGAAAGAATTAGAGTAGACACTTTAAATGTGGTCATCCCCAGCAAAAGGTAATTAATCATCAAGAAAAACCTTTTACCATGTGCTACAGAAACAAATCTGGGACTGCGAGTCTCAGCCTCGCAGGTTTCTCCCTTTTTGCCCGGTGATTACAGAGAAGAGGAAACCCAAGGATGAAATTTGGATGTCAGATAATAGTGTTGTCTCTTCAGATCATCTTAAAGCTCACTTCACCTGCACAAACCTGCCACGTTGGTGGGAGTCAGTGAGGGTCCCCACAGAGCTGCTGGAACTTGGCATCCTCCTGGTGGGATTTGCAGCAATGCTGTGTGAAGTCATGGGACAATGCTTGGAAGCTCCTGTGCCTGCTAAATGTTGTAAGCCAGATCTGTAATCCATCTTAAGTAAATCCAGATGTGACACAGTCTCAGAAATCTGAAGGTGTTTGTAAAATGAATCCTACTGTAGCAGAGCTTATAAAAAATTTTTAAAGATACATATTCAAACAGTCTTGAGTTGCCAAATGCCAGCATATTTTGAGCAGTTTGGTTAATGCAGGGACCACAGGACTTCCTGGCATTAAACTGCAGCAGGATGTTTAATTCAATGGTGCTTTTCAGAAATCATACAGTATCCTAAACCCAAAAAGGGATTCAGCTTTTGGGGGCTTTTTATCACATATGCTTGTCTTTGGAGTGGCAAGCAGCCAGGCTGAACAGCCAGCGTCCCTCCGTAGAAGCTGTTGCAACTTGTCAAGGTGCCTTTTAGGGCAAGTCAAGCTAGTCTTGGAGCAAGTTTTTCCAGGAGAGAAAGAAGGTTTCTGTGGAGTTGCAGCTGTTGTGTTCAGTTTCTGTATTGGCCACTGGTGTTCAAGGTGGCTACCAAGAGGCAGCAGCTTCCTAGGGTGCTGTGTGGTGGGTTTGTGCACAGGGTGCTGTGTGGTGGGAAGGCCTGTTGTTCAAGCAAACAAATGTCACAGGTTGCTGCAGTATCATTGTTCTGACCAAAGGGTGCTCAGCCAGAGAGATCTCAAGTCTCAATCCAAATCAGCCCTTTAGGAAGGGATCTGAGGGTTCTTTGTGCACCTCGGTACTTTTTAGCCTCTGTACTACAGACATCTCAGTCTCAACTGCGAGCAACGTGCAGCTCAACCATGTTCCCTGCAGAAGGCCGAAGGAACCCATGAAAACGTGCTCAGCATCTTGAAAGTGTTCTTCAAAGGCCTGCGGTATTTAAAGATTGCTGATGAAACCAAAAGCCTTAAAAAGCGGTGTCTGTGTCCCTTTAGAACAGCGGGATTGAACTTGTGTAAACTGAGGGTAGTGCATGACACTTGCCAGAGCACACTGCAGTCACGTGGCTGCTGGCTGAAGAGCGCACAGTCACACAGGTGGCATTAAAGGGATTTATCATGCTGGATTCTTTTGCAAGGCTCGGCAGCCTGGTGTGAATCAGCAGTCCCTTAGTGCTTGTTGCAGTGCCAATTGCAAGAGAAAGAGAGCTTAGGCTTGAGTCACTCCAGAAGGCCACGGTTCTCCTGGGCTCCTGGCAACCTGCAGAGCCAGTCTGAAGTGTGAAAAAGATACCTCAGTGATACCTCCTCTATGTCCATCCCTGAACTGCTCTGCCTACAAAGGAAGCTCACAGACCCCAACCCAACCAGTATTGTTCCCTGCAAAGGTCTTCCACAGTGAGAAATGTTTGGGAGCAGAGATCACTGGGTTTCACCCTGGAGGCGATGAGTCATCCACAGATGGAGGGGTGGAAGGGGAAGTTATCTTTACTTCCCACTGCCTGGTGTGTACAATTTCAGACTTAACACAGCTCTGTCTTTGACTTCCACTCGCTGGAGCTCAGCCATCTTTCCTCCCACTCAATCTCTCACGTACCATGTGTTCTCACTGGGACTTGAGAGCTGGGCTGAGGGAAGAACAAGCCACCATAAATATAGCAGGAGACAGCTTGCCATAATATCTCACCATGCCATAAATAACCACGTACTTCAGCTGCTCACTGTTCTTCTGTGGAGCTACCTGGATTCAGAGATGTTTTCCATTGGTTTTCACATGCTGTGTATAAATTCAGGTCCCACGTTTAGGCAGAAAATTTGGATACACCTCCAAAATAGAGGATTTGTGACAACTGTAAAACTTCTAACACTTCCACATTCACCCTCTCCTCTAAGAAGAGGAGCAGTGGGTGGTGGTAATACCCCACTGCTGTGCACAAGTGATGAAAGATGCAGTTCTTTCAGCTTTCACTATGCTGTTGCTGCTATTATCAAGGCTATTATCAGTCAGAAATTGAGGAGTGGAAAATACACTCTGCAGTAATGGGGAGGAAGAGAAGCTCCTGCTTTTGTATCTACTAACATGACCTGAAATGTATGAGTAGCACAGCTTTGAAGGAGATGGTTTTTAAAGGATCTCATTAACTTGGAGTGCACTTCTAAGATGACACATTCACTCTTGTTGCAGTTCCTTTCAAGATTAGCTTGTATGAAAGATACAACAAAAATCATCTACTTTGATATTATTCCCACATTTTTTCTGGGTGGGTTTTTTTTTTTTTAATGTTTCTGCTTCTTTCTAGGTCCGTGTTTTCTCATTATTTTAATTTTTGCTTCTATCAGATTCATTATCTACCTCACATTTGTGATGTGGGCTTGCTGATGATGGCAGGCACAGCTGGAGAGCAGCAACAGACAGGCAGCCTGAAGGAATGAATGCAGACAAGGCAGGGGAATACACTCATACCTTCCCAAACAAGGATGTAGAACTGAAGGTTTTTTTCCCATTTAAAGGCTTAAAGCTACCGGTCTGTAACACGGCCTTTGGAGGGTCTTCCTCTGTTTTTACAGAGTATCCCCTTAACAAAAAACAAGCCTCTGGGAGCGACGGGAGAGGCAACTGTCCCCATTTTGTGAAGAGACTTTCTCAGCACGCACATCCCAGGCATCTTTCTGAAGTGCCAGTTCCCTACCTGCTGCAGTCCCAGATAAAATTTTCCGGTTAAGCAGATTCCAGCCTCTCCCCTGGGATCTTCTTATCTCCAAAATGTGTCATGTGTTTAACAATGTTTGCTGCCTGATTACTTCGTACTGTCGCACCGATGTCCCAGCAACTACAGTTTTGTCCTGCCAAACTGAGCATACGTGATGGAAGCCAGCCAGCTGTCCCCGAGCCACACCACTCTGCTCGGCGTGCCCTCGTGATACAGCACAGAGATGCACATCCACCAAACTTCACTGGAGTGGGGAGGGGAGGGAAAGAAGGCTTCGCTTTCAGAGCAAGCTCAAGTGCACACCCGTCAAACCCCTTCCCTCTCAAGTCAGCAATAAATCTACATGACTTCTCCGTGCTGCACCAGACTGCCTCCTCTACCTCCCCTCCTTTACTGGGTGCTGGTAAAACAAAATGATGTTATGTATACAGGGTTTATAGCAGCAAGCCTTCCCCCTCTCTTGACACATGAAAATGCTTCCAGACCCAGAACATATGAATAACTGGTGCCCTGTGGCAAGCTCTGGTGTGGCTAACTGGATATCCTGCCTGACTCCTACCACAGAGCTGTGGGAGAATAAACTCATTTCTCTAAGGAAAGGCAGTGGCATAGAAGATGCCATGTCTGATATTTTCCATCAGGACACTGGAAGAGCAGATCTCTGATTCAGTGGGGACCCATCTCTTGTCATATGAGTGTGGGCTGGGGTCATCTTTCAGAAGTCATTGCTTCTGAAGCTGAAAAATGGGGTCAGAGATGTGGGGAAGCCCCTAGAAACTAGAGAGATCAATCAGGGAACAGTTGATTTCTAGGAAGCCCCCCTCATTGCCCGACTGACCAGCCCTTGTTCTTGGTTGCGTTTTGTCTTCCAGCACTCTCTCCAAGTGCTGCCACGCCACGGTGGCCCTCCTGTACCCCTTCACCTGGCAGCACACCTACATCCCCGTGCTGCCGCCTTCCATGATCGACATCGTGTGCTCGCCCACCCCCTTCCTCATTGGCCTGCTCTCCAGCTCCCTGCCCCGCCTGAAGGAGCTGCCGGTGGAGGAGGTGAGCTCTGCATCTGCACCGTGGCCTTACTTGAGGCTGCTTCCCGTGGGCTAAGCTCTCTTCTGTCCCAGGAAGGCTGCTCTCAGAGCCTGCCCTGGCGGCTGGCAGCACCAGGGAGCAGAGCTCTCGTCCTCTGGCTGCCGTCAGCATGGGGTGAGGGCGGACGTGGATGTCTCCCCCGGGAGACAAAGGTCTGTGCTCTGCCATGGCCACAGCTTAGGAAGGCAGGGGACTGGAATCTTCCGCTGTGGGGCTGCTGCGGGTAGGAGATGGTTTTATTAAAGTTTGTCCTGGTTTCTGCATAGTGCTCTCTAGGGACTACATGCAAAGCCTGTCAGTCTTAAGTGTGATTGCTACAGTCTGGCCAGGATAGCTGCCCCTTGGGTTAACACAGGTGCCTTATGATAGCAATAAATAATTAAGAATTGGATTCCTGGTGCGCAAGGGTGAGCACAGCAAGGCTGACCGTGGTGAGGGAGGGTTTTCCCTCCCTGCCCCCCAGCAGACAGCGGTGCAGCACACAGGGAGAAAGGATGAAGCTCTGACCTGCTGTATGGTGAGGAGCAGTGGGCCAGGCCTGGAGCACAACCTCCTGTTGTCTAAGCTGTGCTGTGGTTTGCAGTGACATGTCCAGAAAGCCACAACAAGAGCTCTGCTCCTGGGTTATGCTGAGTGTCTCCTCCAGCTGCAGTGGTGGGTAGGAGGAGCAGGGACAGGGCTGAAGTGTTTCCTCCGGAGCAGTTACAGATTAAGATAAACTCTGATGATGGAAATAATTACTTCCCCTTTTAATTCTTGCTCCTTCATTCTTAGGTCCTCGTTGTTGACCTTGTAAATAACCGGTTTCTGAGACAGGTGAGCAGAGCTATTTCATATCCTTTTCTCCCCTTTTTCCTACATGACTTACTTCCACCCATGTTTGCTGACCTGCCTGGATGGATGGATCACTTTCTCCCCACTCAAAAACCAAGGCAGGACTTGTGGTTGGCAGTGTTATAGGGGTTGCTGTGTATATATGTAACATCAGCATCCCAAACCACACCTCTTGAGGACTAAATCATTGGGAATTACTTCATTCTCTGTTGGTTTTTTTTTTTGAGAGAGAGGAAATGGTGGCACTTGAGCACTGTGGGTCCTTAAGTGTCATCTGTAAGGCAGAGGACAGAGCTGGAAGGCCTTGGCTCAGCAACTGTCTGCTGGGGAGCAGTGTGGGCTCTTCCAGCCTGTGTCTGTCAGTCCATCTCCCATCACATCCTCAGCCCCGACTGGGAAGGGAGCCTTGATGGTTTTTTTAAGTCCTTACTGCCACAGGAACTTGTGGATCCTCACTCCGGTCCTCGCACTGGGTGGGTCAGAAGCAGGAAGGTGGTACATAGGGGCTCTGCAGGCGAGATTGCCTGCTCATTCTCACTCCCCTTTGTTGTGGAGTGGATGGGTGGGAAGGGGAGGAGGAAGGGAAGAGGATAAATGAGCAAACATACTCCTGGCCCAGGAAGCTGTTTTTTCCCAGAGCTCTTTGGCAGATCACTGAGCAGCACTGGCAGCATCGCTCTCTGCCGTGCCTCAGCCCCGTGACTAAGATGGGATGAGTGCTCCTGATGGGATGAGTGCTCCTCCTGCTGCAGGGAGCAGCATGTGGGTGAAGGCCAAGCCCTCCCCCAGTCCTCGCTTGCCAGCTGCCTTAGCTCTGGGGTAATGCTTTACCTTGCACCTCTCTTCTGGAGGTTTAAGCTAAATCAGCCGACTCAGCCAGGGCTGGCGGGAGCTCTGCACAGTCACTGGCAGTTCCTTGGCTGCGCTGCTGCCTGGGAACTCCTTACGCCTGCGTAAGAGGATCAGTGCCTGAGCAGGGGCTCTGCTCACCTGGCCGTGTGCCAGCATTGTTCAGACACCTCCTCTTTGTGGCGGGGCCAGTGCTCCTGGGCAGATGGTGGGGCCGTGGGTGAGCCCTGCCCAGTAACCTCTCGGGTCAGGTATCTAAAATTCCTCCAGAATAGGGGAATAATTAGGAAAAGACACCCCCTTTCTCCTTCGTCTTGTGCTTCTTGATAGTACTGCGCTGGGTGGTGCTGGGAATGTGCCAAGCATGTTTCGCCTTCTCCCTCTCCTCACGGTTCATTTCTAGTGCTCCCCCTGCTGTGCTGGGGACAGGGTAGGAGAAGTTTTTGTCCCAGTCCCTGAGGAGGTGGCTCTGTCTTACAGATGGAAGATGAGGACTCCATCCTGCCCCGCAAGCTGCAGGCCGCCCTAGAACACATTTTGGAGCAGAGGAATGAGCTGGCGAGCGACAAGGAGGAGGGTCCTGTCAATGGCAAGCAGGGTAAAGCACAGTGCCTTTCAGCTTAAAACCGTGTCTTTTCCTGCCCCTTTTTTGTCTGTCACTTCTTAGAGGAGGACTAGGGTTGTATTAAATTTGACAGCACAGGTATTGGAGGTAGATCAGGATTTTGGTTAAGCTACGTGAACTATTCCATTGCACAGGGGGCAGCTCTCCATGTGAAGAGCAACAGTACTTACCTCCTCCCAGCTCTGTCTGTCCTTCCCTTACAATTCAAGGGAACACCTGTACTCCTTTTCAGAGGGGTTTCATAGGCTTCTTTCTGCTGTAGCCATGAGTGACGCAGGCTCCCCCAGGGGACAGTCACCTGCAGAGCTGCAGACTCGGCGATGGCCATGTGCCTCATGGGTGACTGGGCTGAGACAGCTCTCTTGGGGGGACAGTCTGGGCATCTCCTTGGTGCAGAGGAGCCTGGGGACTCTGCTGGTTTTGGCCAGGACAGAGTTAATTTTCTCCATAGCAGCTGGTATGGGGCTGTGTTTTGGATTTGTGCTGGAAATGGTGTTGGTAATACAGAGATGTTTTAGCTGTTGCTGAGCAGAGCTCGCACTGAGCCAACACCTTCTGCCTCTTATCCCACCCCACCAGTGAGTGGGCTGAGGATGCCCAGGACAAGGAGTGGAGAGGGGATACAGCCAGGACATCTGACCCCAAATGACCAAAGCGATGTTCCACATGGAGTGATGCTCATGGAGTCATGCCTAGCATATAAAGCTACAGGAAGGAGGAGGAAGTGGAGGAGGACATTTGGAAACAGGGCATTTTGTCTTCCCAAGGCGCATGTGCCAGAGCCCTGCTTTTCTGTGGAGAGCTGGACACCTGCCTGCCCATCGGAACTGCTGAATAAAGCAATTATTTTGCTTTGCTTGTGTGCACAGTTTTAGATTCATCCATTAAACTCTCTTTATCTTAGCGCATAAGTTTTCTCACTTTTACTCTTCTGATTCTCTCCCCCATCCCACTAGAGAGAAGTGAGCACCAAAACAAAGCTTGGTATCTTTCAAAGTAGTAGCAATTTAGTCTACTTCCATGACAAGCACTTCCTCGGATGCTGTCTTTCTTGAGCAGCTTTATCTGCTCGGGCTGGATCTGAAAAAAGCCAGGGAATACTTACCCAGAGATTTTCCTAGCACATTCTTACAGGACTGTCCTCACCACTGCCTCTTTATTTTTTCCTTAGAAACCAGCCCTTTGAACGAGGTGGTGTCCGAGGCCTTTGTCCGTTTCTTTGTGGAGATTGTGGGCCACTATTCCCTCTTCCTGACCCCCACGGAGCGAGAGGAGCGGACCCTGCAGCGTGAGGCTTTCCGCAAATCCGTCTCTTCCAAGAGCCTCCGACGCTTCCTGGAGGTCTTCATGGAGACACAGATGTTTGGGGGCTTCATTCAGGAGCGGGAGCTGCGGAAGCAGGGGGTCAGAGGTGAGGGGCTCCAACTGGGCTCTGCTGTGGTGGAAACTGCTGCTGCTCCTACGAGAGCAGGGAGATGCTCCCCAGCCGCCACCTCCATCCCCAGCCCCATGGCTGCAGTGTCTGAACAGGAACACCAGGAGGGAATCTGGTGGTTTCTTGTTGGGCTTGGGATTTCAGCACCTTTCACCCTTGCAGTGTCCTCCATGTGTGTGCCTCTTCCATTTCACACTGAATTCCAGTGCTGGAATGATGTTTATTCTTGCAATCCCTCATGTCCTCTTCCTGTGTCTAGAGGAAGAATGGGCTGGATTGGTCATGGTTCTTTTGTCAAGTAGAAAGCTTGGATGCTCATCTCCTTCCCAGAGCTGCTTCTGTGGTTTCACTCCTGTTATCCCACGGTCCCAAGGGCTCTACTGGCAGCTGAAATTTCTTATCCCTGCTGCTACTCAGTGCTGGCTTAGCAGCTTCCTCCCAAGCATTAATAAGCAGGGGATGCTTGAATAGGTGGCTGACTAAAAGAGGTAAATTCTGCATGATGATTCCCCAGATGATGTCACTCCCTAGACTTAGCTGCGCTCGTAGCAGAATGAAGGGACGTACATTCTGTACCCTGAGCGAGGTACAGCAGCTCAGTCAGCCTTGCAGTGGGGAGAGAGGGGGCAGACCAAAGCTTCTGTGCCAGATCTGGCCTCAGCTGATGGAGGAGGTGGGGTGAGTTGTTCCCTCTCCTGTGCAATAATGCGTGGGTAAGCTGGGATAGTACACTTCGGGTGGGCATTCTTACTGGGGTTTGTAGGCACACAAAATAGAAGCTGTTGATTTCTTTCTTTCTGCAGGTCTGTTTGAGGTACGGGCTCAGGAGTACCTAGAAACACTTCCCAGTGGGGAGCAGAGTGGAGTCAATAGGTTCCTGAAAGGCCTAGGTAAGGCACCCGCAAAACCCTTGACTTCTCAGGAGGACTGGGCTTCTTGTTGCCTTCAGATTGGGCAGCACAGAAGCTGCCCGAGGGTGACAGGGCTAGTGTGTGACATCCAGTGCCATGTATCCCTGTGCTGGCATGCTGCTGGCTCTGGCCCTGGTCAGTCACCGTCTGGAGGCTGGTGGAGAACCAAAGATTGGGCCATGAGCTGTATCCGTGTCTTCTAAAGGAGACAGGTGGATCTGCGGAGGCAGTGGAGCAACCAGTGACTTGGGGATGGTGGATGCAGGTCCTGGTGCGGGGTTGACAGAGTTTCTGTTGCCTTCGGGTTTGCCCTTAGGGATCAGCAGTGGGAATTGCCCAGGGGTATTCTAAGATTGAATCTATTTTCCACTGTAAGGAGAGCTAGCCAAGAGCTCCAGACTGAGGTTAGAAGCCCTCGATAAGTCATTGGACACTGTGGCTGAGTTTGATCAGGTGTTTAGATCACATCCCTGGCTCTCTTGTCTGTTCTTGGCCATTTAAGAGCAGCAGTGCCTGAGGGGCTGGTGTGCCCTGACCATACGTGCTCTGGCCAGGTGAGCTTAGTCATGTGGGCACCTTCCAGGACCACTGGGCAAATGGGCTCTGGAGGGTGTGCCTGGGGACTCGCAAGGTCCCAGCCTGCAGCACTGCTCCCAGGGAGTGGGCAAAGCTCTGCAGGCCCCTGCTTCCAGCTTTGCCGAGCAGCTGGCTGTGGACAGTGAGCCAGGGAAGGCAGTTCACTGCCTGGGCCAGAGGTGGTGGGAAATGACACTTGTTTTGCCTATCACTGTGGGGAGTCCATTTTCTTTTCTCTGTCTCTACAGGCAGCAAAATGAAATTCCTCCACAAAAAGTAAGAGCGAAGCACATCCTCATTCCACAGAAGAGAATGGCTTTACCATTTAGCAGCAATAAATCAGACTTCTCAACCATTCCCACTGAGCCTGCTCCCAGGAGCCAGCAGCCTTGGGCACGCCGGCCACGGCCGGGACGCGCTGCACAGACCTGTGGTGCTGCAGGAACATGGGATGGCTGTGGGGCTGCCGGGACAGGTTTCTGGATGTCTACAGTAGCAAGCACTGGACCAAGCACTCTCTCTGAACTCTGCACTAGCACGTTGCAGGCATCCCGGCGGATTGGATCTCTTAGCTAGTCAATTCTTTATTTGGTTGTATTTTTCTATTTATGTTGAGGTTAGAACAATTATTAACCGATGACTCTTGCCCTGCCTCCTCTCTGCCTGGTGCTGCAGGAGGCCGAAGCGGGACTCCCATGGGACTGAGCAGGCAAAGCTCAGGTGTGGAGGGGAAGAACAGAGGTGTGTGAAAGTAGGGCTCTGCAAAGCAAGGGCACTGAGGGCCGCAGGGGCGACATGGACTGACCAGGAGGAGCTTCCAAGCAAGAGAAAAGGGTGAGGGGGAACCACTAAACCTACTGAGGACTTGATGGGCCAGCCAGCTCCCTGTGTGGCTGTACCAGGGAGTCTTGGCACGAGGAGAGGCCTTTCCTCATGCAGTGTAATTAAAAGCGAGTTGTGTAAAAGGCATGTGGATCCATGGTGTTTTTGTGGAAAGGGATGAGCCGTGTCTTCCCACCGTCCCACCTAGCACCAAGCATGTGCCAGAGAGGACTCCAAGCAGCTGGACTCATGACTTGGCCAGGCCCTCAGCTTCCCTGTGAGTCTCAGAGGCCGGGTGGCCTTGTTCCCTCAGCTGGCAGCTTGCCGGGGGAGCCCAAGGTGGAGCTCACCTGCAGGATCTTGTCTGGGAGAGCCACTTCTCGAAGGTCAGATGGGCTCTCCTCTCCTCTCGTGGGTGTTGCTGCTGGGAAGCACAGTAGGAAACAGGCAAGGGCAGAGTGTCTGCTGCTGCTTTCTGTGTTCCTGGCTGGGGAGGAGGTAGGGCCTCCTGCTCGCCTCTCCTCTGCCTGTGGTGACCTCCTTTGGTGAGGAGGTGTCAGAGAAGTCGAGTGGAGGTTGAGGCAGGGCGAGGCTTTTTTGCAGCTGGCGTGAAAGCTGTCACACTTGCACTGCTTGTGAGGGCAGAGTTAAGAGCACCTGGAGCATCCTTGAGTCTGCTCTTTGGAGTACAGGCTCTTTCCCAGCTGCCATGGGGTTGCAGGGTGAAAGCTGCGTAGGGGTACCTTTGCTGCAGCTGTGCTGTGCTGGGCTGCACAGGACTCTCAGAGGTTTTGAAAATTATGCCCCTGCTCCTATGGTCCGTGGGCTTTGCCAGGTGAGAGGAGCTTTCTGACCAGCACTGGGGTTCAGAGGACCTCACCTCCATTCCACACTGGAGCAGAGCGGTGGGTCCAGTGCTGCTGTGTGAATCTTTTGAAGACTGCATTTCCAGAGTTTCCTGCAGCAGCCCCCTCTTCCTGGGTGGTGTTTGAGGACAGAGGAAATGGGCTGTGGTGGGTGGTGGCAGGAGCACACAGCTGGGTGGGTGGAGGGGTGAGCACTGGGGCAGACAGTGACATGTGCCACTCTCTGGGGACCAGGTGGGTTGGGCAAATGTCTCTGGGTAGCCCTGCTTGATCTGGGGCATGGCCCAGGTGACCTCCATAGGTCCCTTCACTCCTCAGCCTCTCTGTGGTTCTGTGGTGAGCACAGTAAATGCTGGACAGCCGTGGTGTCACACCAGGCAGGAGGCAGGCAGGCAGCACCTGCAGCTCTGTGCCCCCCAACTTCTGTGCAGGGACAGAGGAAGCAGCAATAGAGGGGCTCAGAGAAGCCAGCAGCATTTACTCCCCACCCCCACCCAGGTCAGGCTCCTGCAGGGGTGAGCAGGTGGAGGGTGTGGGGGCTGTCCCTCGGGTGTGCTGAACAAAACTGGTACCACTGCACAGTCACAGGAGGTGACTCACTGGGCTCACTGAAGGGAACTGCAGTGGGGTTCAAGGTGAATCAAATGCTGTGCTTTGGTTCTCTTTCTAGAAGGAGATTTTAATGGGAGCATTATGAGGCTTTGCAAAGCTGGGGTGCACCCCCACACGTGTAAAGGTGGCCAGGATGCCTGCAAAGCTCTGTGGGGTGCTAAATAAAGCTGATCTGTGGCTTGGCTCCAGCCTTCAGAAGCAGGTCTCTTACATGGTCCCACACTGCCAAGCCTGTTCCTGGGGACTCCACATTCCTCTCCTCAAGTGATGTTTTCAACAGCGTGGGACTTGGCCTCCCTTGGCAGGAGCAGTGGTAAGGAGCAGGGAGGGATCCCAGGTTCCCAGTGCTTAGCTCAGCTTGAATTTGTGTGTGAGCATGCTGAGATACTGGCAGCTGTTACTACGATATCCTAATGGCTCCAATTAAAAAGGGCTGTGGAATAGCCCTGTTTGTCTCACCGGCGAGCTCCAAGGGGGCTCTGCCAGCACAGGGCTCCATGACCACTCAGTGCTTTTACTGGCTGCTCTCAGGAAAGTGGGAATCAAGCCTACACAGTGTACAAAATCCGAAGGGGGTGTTAAAAAGCACCAGAGTGAGAAGTACAATGAAAGAAACATTTACAACTGTGTCATTAAGGATTTAAAATGAAACTTGGACAGGAAGCGTTGATCTCCAGATGCAGGACAACCTCTTCAGCTTTATTCTGAGCTGTGCTGCACCGAAATGAGCTTGACTCCCCGTCTAAGGTCTCCGTATGCTTTGGAGGAAGCTGCCTGTAAAGAAAAGCCATAAGACCATCTGTGCTGGGTCTGACCACGGGCCTGTGTGTCCTCTTGTGGAGGCTGCCAGCAGCAGGTGAGCAGAGAAGACTATGAGCAGAGCTCATACACTGGGGATGCCCTATATGCTACACACACACACACACACACTATACTGTACATCCCCAAAGCATTAAACTTGCCTACTCTACATGCCACAAGCAGGGGTTTCCTGCACCACAGCTGGGTCTCTGTGTATAGTAGCCTCGGATGAGTTTCTATTTTGTGGGTGTAGGCAAATGTGACGAGGCAGGAGGCCAATCTGGGGGCAGTATGGATTTACCAAAGAGTACTGGAGAACCAGGACACTGGTTAAACATTAAAAGCTGTGATCTCTGCTCCCTGACAGTTCCTGCCTAATTAAGCAGCTCTCACACCAACACAAGCAGCTCTGCAGGGCCATGATGTGCAGGACTGCACTTGCTGACTCCCAAGCTACTGGCAAAATCCCACGCCCTGTACCCCTGCTTGGTTTTCCAGCACAGGCTGTTGGTGTCCTGCGATAGCTCAGGCCACCTGTCAAATCCCAGCCCTCACAGAAACGTTTGGGAACGTCCCATCCACCACGCAGTTGTTCATTCTGTAGCTACTGCTGGCAGGACAGACAGACAGCCCTGGGCAGTCAAGCGACCAGACCCAGCCCTGCACGGCGCAGTCAGACTTGGGATTGGAGTG
Organism: Dryoscopus gambensis; assembly: GCA_013389985.1. Classification (NCBI taxonomy): domain Eukaryota; kingdom Metazoa; phylum Chordata; class Aves; order Passeriformes; family Malaconotidae; genus Dryoscopus; species Dryoscopus gambensis. The sequence continues at coordinate 138,108 of WEIT01013741.1, read as the reverse complement.
GTGCAGCCAACGGGGCGTGCTTGCACTTTGCTGCATGCGGGGATCCCTGGTGCCAGCTGCCAAGGGACTTAGAACGTACCTCTCTGCCTGGAGACGGATTTCAGGTTGCAGGTGCCAGCAGGCAGCTTGCAGGTGTAGAGCCCCAGGCAGCCACCACAGTCAGAGGGCTTCTGGCAGGGCCGGGACTGGATGCTGTGGCAGGAGTGCTGCAGAGAGAGGGAAAGTGGTGGCTGCAATGCCCGTGGCAGCCATGCCCAGCCCGGGACCAGCCCAGTCACAGCTGCATCATCACTCTGAAGTAGCAGGACAAGCACCTCACCAGGGTCTAGAGCAGCAGCTTCATGCAAGATGCAGGAGAAGCTGGGGCCCAAGGAAGCACTTCCAGGGGCAGTTCATTACTGGTTTTGGCTGGAAGCACGCTAAGCTGTCCCCCACAGTCACAACACACACCCCTCCAGTGCCTCTGCTATTATTTTGCTGTGGTGGCACCCGCCCCAGCTGAGTGGCACCCGGCACAGCATCACCCAGCACTTTGTGGCCAAGGCAAGGTCTACTTGTGTGCCACCAAAGTGCGGTTTGGGTTTGATAAAGGAGAAGTTGATTATCTGTGGGATGCTGAGCCTGTGAAGCAGGTTTCCCACGGGTAAAGAAAGGCTGTGCCTCCCTCAGGGCAGTGCTGAGAGGAGCTGTGCCTATTGGGGCATCAGGGCATGGTGCCCCTGTTGCAGAGCTTGGAGAGCTTTGTTAGCACCGCAGAGAGTGAACACGAGACTTTGGAGAACACTGCAGGGGCTGGGGCGGGAGCAGGACTGTCCCTGCAGCTCTGGGGGCAGCACATGGGGACAACTGCAGCCAGATCTGCACCCTCCTCCTGAGCTCCTCACCTCCTGCACCCACAGCCATCGGCTCTGCTCTAAGCCTTGCCAGGAGCCAGCTGGGGATCTGGGGGTGTCACTGCCCAACTCCCTTCTCAGCACCCAGAGCCAAGCTGTGCTGTGAGGCCGTGTGGTGACTGACACCTTTACATGCAGCTTATGAGGAATGGCCTTGAAAACACCTTTTCTACCTGATGTTTGCAGGATCATGGCATGCTCAGCATCTGCTCCTGCTGCCCTCAGTCCTGTCTGACCCTGACTGGTACCTCTGCTCACCCCGCTCACCCTGCAAACAGCCCCCACAAACCCTCTCCCTCGCTGACCAAGGACGGGCTGTGCTTACCGTGTCACTGTTGAACTTCCCGTAGTCCTTCAGGTGGTGGCTCAGCCTCGCGATCCTGCTGCGGGAGGGCTGCAGTGGGAGCCTCCAGGGCTTGCCGGGGGGAACCTGCTCCCCGCTGCCCAGGAGGGCTTTGGCCGAGGCCTTGCTGGGGGACCTGGAGCTGGGGTGTACCTCTCTCATCACTTCCCATGCACTGGCCAGAGGGTGGTTCCTCTCTGAGCCCTGCCCAGACAGCTTGTCTCCTCCATCTCCAGGTGGCCATGGGGCTTCTCCAGGGCCCCCAGCCCCTCTCTGCCTCTCCAGGTTGCTGGCGTGGCTCCCCAGCACCCCAGATGGTGCTGGGGCTGAGCACAGCAGCACCAGGAGGAGCATAGTGACTGTCAGTGCCTGGACCTTCATCCTCAGGTCCTGCCTTTGCTCAGGGTCCTCCTGCCTGGACAAGGCTGTTGGAGTCAGTAGCAGAGGTGGAAGCTCTTTTTTCCCCCTGACTCTGGATCCAGCCGAAGTAATTTTTATAGCGCAGGGACATACCTTGGGGGCACAGCCCTTTTCCCCCGCCCCTGCTGTGTCCCACCTCCCAGCTTGCGAGCAAACCCAGCTGCTTACGTGGGCCCCAGTCCCCCTCCCCTGTGTTCCCAAACATCCCAGCACCCTTCTGCCACAGCCACCCTGTCCCTGCTCGGTGCCAGGTACACACATGGGTGCCAGAATCTTTCAGCTAAACCACAGTTGCAAGCAAGGTCTTGGTAAAGGGAGAGCTGATGGTAAATGTTTGTGTGTCTGATGGAAAGGAGGCAGGCTCAAGGGGTTGCTCTGAGCCTGGTGGAACCAGTCTTGGGTAGAGGAAAGGCACCCAGGTAACGCCTCCATCCACTGCAGTGGGAGCTCATTTATTAAAACAGCAGAGCCCACCAAGGAGAGTGGTGTTGGAGCTGCCCTGTTCAAGCCTTGGTCGACTTCAGTGCTGTGTCAGACACCAGGGATCTGCGCCTCAGCCACGGGGCCTCACTGATGGGTGGTCTCTGGATGAAACAGAGAGTGAATCTGTACTCCAGGTTTACTATCAGTCAGGTTCAAGAACCAGCCAGCACCAAGACCCAACTCTACTAGGAATCAGTTTTAATGAGTTTCAGTGTTCACCAATCTGTTGTCACCTGTGGTTGCATCCTGTGCACATTACATGCTTAGAGAGAGAAGGTGACTTTTCCTCACTGCCTCCATGGGAGATGTCCTTCCTCCCTCTGCTCTCTTTTGCTTCAGACTTGCTACTCTGCACTAAAGAAGGAAGGAAGCCCCAAGTTCAGAGGAAGGCGTGTGGAACAAGGGGCTGTCATCTTTTAAAGGCCACCAGCTGCTCCCTGGTCACTCTCCTTTATTTTGTCTCGCCTACTTTCTCCAGGGGCATTGGACTTCAGAGCAAGAAGATGTGGTGTTTGCTGGCTGGCTTGGGAAGGCTGATGAGGTTATCCTACAGTGTCATGTTCCTGCCAGCTGCACCCTGCCACAGGCTGTGATCCATGGGACCTCTTGGATAGGAAAGGGTAAGCAGCAAGAGCAGATGTTGCTGCTGGGCCCAGCTGAAGAGACATGGTCCTGAAGATCCAGGAGTCGACGACAGAGGAGCTACCGTGATAATGGACAACAGTGACACAAGGTGGAGGAAGAGAAAATTCCCTCAGTGGAAAATCTAGAAGGCCTGGAGGTCAGAAAAGCAGGAGGTCTGAAAGACCAGAAATCAGCTTTTCATTCCACAGAAGTTCCCTGGGTTGGGGCCTCCTTCCCTGAGGGTTTACTCAGGACCAAAACAGGTGAGTGTTCCCATTAGAGTGGGTGAGATAGACTGTCGATAGACAATGCACAGAAAACCAAGCTGTGGTTGGCTGTAACCCACCAAATAAAAATAAAAAAGAAAATAAAATTTTAAAAAGGAGAGGATGCAACAGAAGATAAAATATAAATGTGAGCAGTGCAATATCAGTTGTCGTCAAATGCACTCCACAAAAACTTCACCTTCCAAAAAGTACTGACACAGAAAGTCTAAGTCCTCTTATCAGTGCCCAGCTTTTGAGCTCAAAGCTCAAAACACAGTCCAGTTCCTGGAAATAGGAATGCTGGGAGTGCAATGAGGTGATAGATGAGAAAGCCACAGTGGGCTAGTCCATCTTCCATACCTTCGCCTCTGGCCAGCTCCTGCTCTTGACCTGCTCCTGGCTGACACTGGAAGTGCTGATTTCTGGGGAAATGGGCTCATAGGAACGGAGAGACAAGCTGGCAGCCAGTAGGCCCATCCGGACACACGTGCCTGTGTCATGTTTAGCAAGCATCCCTGCAAGGATTCCTGCCATTAAGCTGTGGAGAGAAAGAAAGGTGGTTTTGAACACGGGGGGAACAGCTTTGAACCCAGGAACGTGGCTGTTCATTTGTAAGGGCTTTCATTTGGACCCCAAACAGCACTTACAGCAGCAGAATATGTCACACAGGAGGGCTGAGGTTATAATGAATGGGTTTTGCTTTTTCTGTATCTATTTTAAAAGTACAAAATAGTGTCATTTATTTGCATTTTTTGTGCTTCTCATCTGAGAAGTTGAGGTACTTCCTCTTGCACCACATTTTCTATTTGCCTCAGTTTTCCAGGTGAGGCAGGAGAAAAGAAAGGAGCCTAAGAAAGGAAGAATCCAATTTTCCCTTGCTCTCTAGTTATTTTGTCACTGCTCTGCTCCTTCTCAGTGCCTTGTTATGTCCTCCTTATGTTGGTGCCTCCTGTCCCCGAAAGGTTGGATGGGGTGAGAGATAAAGTTTCCAGATCTGTGTGAGAGGGACAACAGGCACAGCTGGAAAAAGAAATTCAAAGCTGAAATTGTATTGGAAAGTAATATTTTTGGGAAACATTTGCTATGTTTTTTCATGTGAGATTTCCCAGTAAAAATTATGTGAGTGCAGAGTTTGGGATAGATTGGGAGAAACTACTCTGTTCACAGCAACTACTGTAACAATGGTCAGAAGCTAGGAGAGGACAAAGGAGAAGGCAAAGAGAATGGACCAGACAATCACATTTTAGAGGAAGAAGCAAGGACAGGAAAATGTGATGGCAGGGAGGATTAATAAGCACATCTATGGGGAAGGTAAAAGGAGCCCTTATTTTGCACTCCACCTAATTACCTCAACATCTTTTTATCCATAACAAAGGCACAGAAGATTATGACTTCCACAAAGTGTTCAATCTCTCAACAGCTCCAGGAGTCGAGAGTAAATATTTGGGGCAGCATCCCCTAGCAATGCCATGTGAGGGCATGTGGTGTTACGTTGTCACGGCAGCCGGGGCAAGGAGCAAACACACACAGCACACATGCTCAGCTCATGGGCAGATCTCTGGAGCTCTAGAAGAGCCACAGGCTGGAAGGGAGGCATGAAATGCCCTGGGTCACTGTTTCTGGCTTGCACTGTCCTCTGACCAGTGCTTCTTAAGTATGAAGGTTCACGGGGGGCTAAGCTGGGAAAGTGTTACATTTTAGATATTAGGAGGAAATTCTTTACGATGAGAGTGGTGAAACATGAACAGGTTGCCCAGAGAGGTGGTGGATGCCTCATGCCTGGTTGGATGGGGCTCTGAGCAACCTGATCTAGTTGAAGACGTGCCTGCTCATTCCAGAAGGGCTCAAACTTGGTGACCACTTAGGGTCCCTTCCAACCCAAACCATTCTGTGTTTCTACAACAGTCCTTTGAAAGTGCCACCAGGCTGGGCTTGGGACACGTTACCAGTTTATATGCTGTGGAGATACAAGATTGCTTGTATGGCAATGCAGTGTCCTGGCATTTCCAGCCTGTTTTGGCACTCTTACTCTGTAGAACAGGGATTTCTGGAGTTCAGGGGAGCAGTTGGGGTTATTAGGAAGAAAAACCCTGGGTGAACAAGGGGACTGTGAAAATTCCCCCACATGGCCTTGGGGACTCTGGGGAGAGGAATTTTCAGACCAATGTTACTTCCGGAATGGGAGCAGTAACGGGCCCCTGGCTTTCATATGGGTTTGGAAGGAAAAACAAGCTTCCAAGTTCTCCAGTATAACTCAGTGGAGGTGGTTGGCAGTGGCACATTTTATCTCACCTTTGGTCCTCCCTTGAACTTTAAAAAGGGAAAGGAACCTCTAAGAAAGACATTTAATTTACATTAGCCTCTAGAAGAAACTTGTCCTGCAGTAAGGAGTACTTGTGTTCTGAGCAGATGGTGCAGAGGGGAGGCTGTGTCCCTGGACAGGCTGGCTGGGGACACCTGCCAGAGGTAGTGAGCAAAGCTGAGCTTTCCTTAGGACAGACTGACCCCACGAGGCTCCTCCAGCCCCCATTCCTCTGCTGTTATTACACCTATTGCTCCAAACAACCCTTTGGTCTTCTTTGGAGAAGACCAGCTTGCAGCTGCAGTCAGCTCATCTCAGACGTGATCTGGGACACAAGCAGCCATGTCCTGGTGTTAAGCGGGCTAACCAGCTTGGCAAGAAGTTATGGATTGATTTTAAGTAAAATATTGAGGACTCTCTATGTTAAAAAACAAAAACAAACAAACAAAAAAAACCCCACACAAAAACCTTTTCACTCTGCCCACTGATAGGAGAAAGAAGGACAGTTGCTAAGTTGAGTTATTGGTAGGTAAGAGTAGAAAGGGAGAAGGAAATACCTGTCACATACAGAGTTTTGGTCTAGCCCAAGGCAGTGAAAGGACAGAATCAATTACTGCAACGTATGAAGCAAGAAGAAAAAAAACAACCTGACTGCTACATATAGTTTGTCAAGTTAACAAGGAGCATAATAAAATATTACTCTGACAGACTGAGAATTGATCACTGGGGCTAGGAATAATAGCTGTCATTTCCCACTTCTATGTATGGCATTATGTGAACAGCCAGGCGAATTATACAGCAGACTCTTTTGAAGCAAGAGCTTCAAAATTGCCAGAGGCAAATGCAGAACCTGATGAAATGCTTTTACAGGGCCATTTTAGCTCTTGAGTGGCAGTTCCACTTCCATTGGAGAAGTGTGGAAGTAAGGCAGTTAGTTAGTAAGACAGCTTTGATGTAAGGTGGTTTACTTTGCTTTTAGCAGCTCAGCCCGGAGTAATTCAGAATTCTTAGATTGCCAGGAAAGGCTTGGATCTTGAAGAAAAGCAAACCTAATAATGGCAAGCCTGGCTTCCGAGATGCTTCGGGGGACATTTTTAGCAAGCTTTGCAAGGAATCACTGTAACCGGCTCTGTTCTCACGTCCTTAGTGTCTCTTCTTCAAGCAGCGGGGTGTCGTTGCTTTTACAGCGGAATTTCAAAGGAATCCGATTATGGCCCTTTCACATGCAGCTGGAGAGGACAAAGCAGTGAGCGATATACCTGTCGCCAGCTCCTGAGACGTTGACTATCTCCTCCCTGCTGATGGGGATGGCGGGGTAGTGGGCAGCACAGAGCCTGGCAGCAGCAGTCTGTGGGGGGAGGGAAGGGAAGTTAGTGGGAATTGCCCAAGCTGATAAGGCCTGGTGCGCCTGGTGCCAGAGCTGCATGCATGACAAAAGAAAGAAAAGGCTGAAAAAAAGGCAATAATCTTTTTTCACACTTTGATCATTTAAATGAAGCTTCCTGCAAATGAAGCTCGCACTCATGAATATTCACATAAGCACATTTAATTCTAGCTGACTCTAAACACTGCTGCTAGGAGCCAGCAGTATATGGACAGACAACTTGATTTTCTTTCAGAGCTGTGTATTCCACCCCCCCAAACACATACATTTTCCAGCAGTGATGCTATGTTTCCCAGGACTGCTGCCATGCCACCAGAAATAGCAACAGTGCCATATGGCCCAAGAAAGAAGCAATGGAGAGCTCAGAGTTAGGTTTCCATGCCCTTACCTGTTCGGGAGCTCCTGGATAAAGCGAGATGCTCCCTCCCAGGCTCTTGCCACACAGGAGGACACCGTGAGCGCCGAGGGTCACCACCACACAGTGCACGTGGGCCAGCAAGGGGCAGGCCAGGGCCACTGCAGTCTGGACAACATCTTCCAACCTGGAGGGCAGCTCTTCAGAGTGGGGAGGGAAAAATGTGCAGTAATGATAGAGGTCCACAACCAGCCTTTCTGTGGGCTGACAGCCTATTTATGAGCACTTCTACTACTATTTATGGGCACTTCTGAAATGTGGTTGGTAAAATTTTTTTTCTTTATGTTATGGGAAACATGGAATTCTCTGGAGTTAGACTTCCACACTGTACTTCTGTGCTGAGGAACCCAACTCTCAAGGGACTAAGCATATGTCTGTAGAGATCAAAAATCTGTCTTGAAGAATGGCTTCCTTGTCTTAATGCTGTTGGATTTCCACCTGTATCTGGCGGGGTGCTTCATTTCTGCACAGGGTGGTACTGCTGGGACAAGTGCCCTCCGATCACCATGCTTCAGGGACACGTTGACAAACCAGATATTGCTCCTGTTTAGGTGACAAAGAGAGGCAAGTGGGATCTCTGGTTTTGGGCAAGGAGTCATCCCAGGCCTGTTGTGGTCTCTGATAGGTCATCAGTCCACACAGCCCACGCAGAGATGGCTGTAAGGTGCAAGACAGCATGAGCACTTATGAATCCCCACTGTGTTATAAACCAATTTGCTTGTATTATGGACTGAAGCAGAAAATGCTTTTCTCCCGGATCTAGGTTACCTAAAAGTCTGACTGACCCTTCTGAGTATTCAATACCTGCTGGCAGAGGGTTCCCGAGGGTCCGATTTATTGCTCTCAGCTCTTGCAGGTTCGGGGAAATGAATGTGAGTGCTTTCCAGCTGTCTGAGAGGAATGGCTTGGAGGCCTTGTTCTCATCTGTTGGCTCATAGCACACTTCAAAAGAACAATAAAATTGGTTAGTTAATTAATTAATTAGTGGTTCATCTCTGTGTCAGAGCAGGATGCAGTGTAGAACACTTAGAATAATCTGCACAACTGGAGTTACACATTGAAACTGTTAGAAACTGAAGTATTATTTCCACTAAATCTTATTTCCCCCAAACTTGGGACAAGGTCTCCCAAGGTTTCCTTCTCAGTGCTCAGCAATAAGACAGCTGCTTCTGGCTCTGGATGATATAATCAGACTCCACTTTTGTTACTCCAATTAGCTGGTTTTGGAGCCTCTGCCAGGTTTTTAGATCACTGTGCCCTTCTTCAGGATTTGCTTTTAAGAAGGAAAGTGTAACTCCAAAAGTTTAGGAAGCCTAAAGGTCCCTAGCATATCAGTGGAGGGGGGCATTTATTTTACGGGAATGGATGAGAATTCCTCTCAAAAGATGCTTTAGCACTTTTTCTGAGAAGCAAACTATATTGCTTCTATCAAACTGGCAGAAGTGCTCAAATTGCCACTTGCCTTGAGATTAAAAGGCTCAGAGAGCAGCATTCCCTGGCCTTCTGGCAGTGCTCAAGGGCTTTACCAACTATGCTCCAGGAAATGTGGTTCAGCTGCAGAAAGAGGAAACCTCAAGAGAAATCAGAAATGTGTTACCCATTTGAAGCAGAGTAGCAGAGTACAGAAAGAGGTGCTGAATAATCCGGCATGTCAGACAGTAATGGGTACCTCCAGCAAGCAGCAGGGATGTGCCTGGACTGTCTTGGCACACATGCTGTGGGGGCAAGCTGTCCTTACCTGCTAGCTGGTGCTCTCTAGCCAGTTGGCAGATGTACTGAATAGTGGAAAGAGGCACATTTCCATCAATGCAAATGAGCGGGGCCCGACACAGGTTCTCCTTGAACTGGGACACCTAGTTAAAATCCAGGACACAGAGGAGAGACAGCTTGAGTCATTGGAGAGGGACAAGATCATTGCTCGATGTAGGATTTTGACTTGTATTCCAGCCTTTCGGTGCAGGCATGAACCTGAGAGAGTGATTTCCTAAGGAAAATGGATTTTTCCATTTGCCCCATCTCTTGCCCTGCTCCTGGCCATTAAGAGCTGGACTCAGTTGGCAGGGCCCCTCCAGCAGAGAAAGATAATTGCTGGTCCTCTCTAGACCACTACAGGGGAATGGAATGCTGCTGTTTAACTGTAGGATTCCCTGGGCCAGGCCTGGCTTGACTATACCTTTGCCCACTGTGCATGTCACTTGGGTGTCCTCTCTGCACAGTGTCTCCTAAGAGAGGTTGTTCAGCAGAGAGTGTTTTATACCAGGGCCCCCACTGAATCCTGTAGGGATGGGGTACAGTGGAGCAGTGGAGTACACAGCTGCTCTTCTCTCCTTTGGCTCTCTGAGGCTGCAAAACCACTTGCTGGGATGCCAGACCAGTGCTCTGGGCACTAGAGCAGCATCCCCCAGTGTCTCTGCCAGCCCTGGTGGAAAGAGGGGCTGCCAAAATGCACGTTGCAGCACAAGGCTGGTTCAGAATTTCCACTGGTCACAGCTGCTTTGTAAAGCGCAGGAGAATTAATCCCTCACGTAATGGTTTTCTGTGCCAAGGCTTGGTGGAGGCAGGGTGAGGATGGAAGTGGGAGCCATGACCATATTTTTCCCTAGGAAGGCTCCACCTCACGGAGATGCCACTGGTAAGTAAACTGCACTTAACTTCCATGTTGCTGTCAGTCATGAAGCACAGGCTTTTGTTCTGTCAATAAAAGGTTGAATAGGAAAGGAGGGTGCAGTGTTGGGGCTTTCACTCCATCAGTCCTTAATCACTGCTGCCATTATGCTTCCCTGATGTTTTTGAATGTTTGGATGTGCTGAGCAACAGTTTCTGTTGATACAGCTCAGCATGTAGAAACAACAGGGATGGTGGGGAGGGGATGGAACAGGAAAACTTGCTTTAACCAGTGTTCTGTCCACTTTTTTTTCCTGCTTTTTCCTAAAGGGAGCAATATAATTTCTGTAAGTGGACTGGATGTATTGCTGGCTTTAAGGTGCGAAATTATAAGTTAGCTTGGACAAGTTAATGAAGAGGATTCTGGCCTATATATCATGGATGATGGTAGTGCTGAGATTTATAAACCAGAAACAGATAGAAACTCCATCTGGGTCAGCAGCAAGAGAGGGCTCTGGTAGCTTTTTATACTGCTATGCCAGTGGCCAGTGTCTGGGGTTAATTTCAGCCTGTCCCATGTCCCTCTGCACACCCACTCCCTCCTCGTACAAACTTCACCCGTGGCCCACACTCTTCCTTGTAAGAAGACCTCACAAATCCGAGGCAGTGCGTACATATTGCTCTGTTATCTGGTGGTGGATGTCCATGTCTCCCAAGCCGACGCTGAGCTCCCCGGCACTGGTGATCACAGCACAGTAAGTGGCTGTGCTCTTGCCCTCCAGCTGAAGGACGCCGCTCATGTCCTGAAACAGGGAGGACAGTTACACACCGAGCATGTTGCTCTTCCCTGCCACACTCAGCTCACTCTGCCTGTGCCCACCTGGTCTCCAGCCCAGCCCGCTGCTCTCCCTTGGGATAAGCAGCATGTCAGACGTATCTCAGTCTAGACAACAACATGGCTATTTGTTAATATTTGCAATGCAACAAATGCTGCAGGTTAAAGCAATCCTTTAGTAAATGAGTGGCAGGTCTCTGTTGTGCAGTCCCACAGGTTGTGTCTCCTGTAGCAGAAGAGTGGTCTGCAGCCCTGCCTGCTCCAGTCACCCGTCCCCACAGCTTGTGTGACACGCAGATGGCCTGATGACACGCTGGCATCTCTTGGTGGCACTCTGCAGACAGCAGTTACTTATGCTGGCCATCTCACCAACTGCCCAGCCTGACTGCAAGCACACCCTGGAGCCATTTCTACAGCAGTGGGGCAGAGAGCTGTGGGGTGTCCTTCCTTTGTGGCTCCTGGGAATGATCTGCTTAGGGAACGCAGGGCATGTCTTGGAAGGAACCTGTGGACGGAGAAATGTATCTAGCTCCGGAGCTGACAGAGAAGCCGGAGTTTTTAGGGGGAGGTTCCTCTCCAACACTGGTGGGAATGTGTTTTGTTACAGGCAAGGATTGCTTGGTGGCTGGCCAGCAAGTCCGCCTTCCCTTGGACAGCACAAACTGTGCTGTGTAGAGAAGAGATTATACACCAGCCACGGTGAAGCCTTTATAACCCAAAATGGAGCTCACGTTCTCATTGCTTCACTTGCCAAGTCACTCAGGTAGCCAGAACCAAGGCCCCATGGGCTCTGTTTGGATCCCAGGGTCACGAGGGCACTAATAAGAGTCAATGACCCTGACCAGCCTCACCTGGGGGCTGTGCTCACACCCCACCTTGCCTTCAGTCCTGCCTTTTCTCCACTGAGCTGCCTGATACCCTAGGTTAGAGCTGCCCTCCTGGCTGTTTTTTCTCCCTGCTGGGGTGCTGATATTCTGGATTGCTGTGCTGGGGAGCTCCTGCTGCTCTCAGCCCGCTGATCTGTGGACAAGCTGCTGCTGGAGTCAAGTATTCCCCTGGGGCACAGGTAAGCGGTGGATGCAGCTCTGTAGAGGATCCTGCTCCTCTGAGCTTGGGAGGTGTCCAGCCTGCAATTCCAGTTTCACATTTTCTCTCTCTTTGGGCTTTAACCAAACCAGGTTGATTTTTGGCAATGCTTTGAGTGTCCTCAGGGTCAAGGTTTACACATTTCTCACTATGCTTAGCCTTCACTAGAATTTTACATGGTTGCTCCTGATTTACCTCTATCTCCTCCAAGCACCACTTCCTGAAGCTGAATTCAGACCCCATGGTTCAGACTCCAACATTCATCTAGCCTGTGTTTTGGAGGTGGTTCCTTGGCCTTCTAATTGTCTGTAGCTAAAGAAACATTGAATTATTCCTAATCTTGGCCTGATGGAAGGTGGCTCTGACGTCTGCCAGGGTTGGGAAGACTTTTCCCTCTGTGTAATGTCATCTCTTCTATGTTTCTGAGGTGCCACTTCTGTGCAACGTACCATGTGGTGGCAGTAGTGCAGGACAGACTCTAAATGCTCATCCCTCCCCACGGCTGATAAAAGCAGAGGAGCTTGTCCAAGACGGCTTAAACAGTCTAAAAAGCAAATGGAAACAAAAGCTATTAACAAATCCACCAGAGTACTGTGAACACAGTGACAGCCTGTGCAGCATGGGTGTCTCTAGGAAAGCCCTCTCCTGACAAACTTAATGCTCATCAGTCCTTGCTTAGAAGGATGTTCAAGATGAAATTGAGCTGCAGCTGCTGCAAATGACTGCTTGGAGCTGAGTGAGGTGTCCTACAGAGAGCTGAACCAGCACCCTGAAATTCAGGATTATTTGGAACATCTGGGAGTGGAGGGAAAGAGGGGGAAGACAATTCTGCTCTTTTCTGGCATCATCTCCTTTACCATCACAGGCATGTGGGTTTTCCCACACTGCTTCTGAGCACAGCATTTGCTGGTGCTAGCCCTCCCACACTGCTGTTCCCACCATGATATCTTACTAGAACCACTCAATCTGAATATATTAATGGGAAACCCTTCCTCGTCTCCTTTCAAGTTACCACAAATTGTACCTCCGTGGGTGGCGTAGGTATTTTTGGGGTTTTTCCCACTCACGCTTCTTCGTTAGTGATCTGAAGTGACAGTAAATTTGTGTTAGGAGATTGGGAAAGGTCTAAAAAGCTGGAATAATCCTAAAATCTTTCTGTAATCTGTCCCTGTTAACTTCAGTACAAGAATATTGGTCTGCTGCTGCTTGTGGTGGAGCCCCAGGCACTGTGGGATCCGTTCCCACTGCCAGGGACTGTAGCCTTTTCTCTTCTACCGTAACTCCTGGACCCCAGTTCCTTTTGTCCATGGTATGTGGTTTATCATTTTGGAACTGTGATTATTCAACTCCTGGCTCTAAGCATACTTCTGTAGTGACAATATCCTATTAATTAGTTTAAGGCTGCTCAGTAGTCACTGGAGATGCTGATGCTTATTTAACTTTGATTCAGGGTTACTGCGCTGTGTGCTACTTAACTTCATATTTGTGGACCTTCCTTTTCCCAATCTTAACTCCCTCCCTTCTTATTTCTTGCAGTGGGCCCTGCCTTTTCCAGGCAGTCTGCCCACTGGTATATTGCCTAATGTGTCCCAAATCTTGTCAACATTCACCATCTCCTGCTGTTGAAGGAATACCAAAGGACAAGTCACAGCTGGCATGCACCCGCAGGCAAACCCAAGCACCAGGCACCTGCCAAGTTCCTTCCAACACCGCCAAAGGTTCGTCTCACTCTTCCAGCATTTGTTTGCCCACCGCCCTGGAAGAAAAAACTGTTAATTGGCAAAACTGGGAGGGCTGCTTGGCATAGTTGCTAGGTCTCCATTATCATGTGAACTTGATATTGCTGAAACATAGAGCAGCAATCAGAGGGAGCAGAGGGCATCCAGCTCGCAGATTGAGGGCAATACAAACTTCTAGAGCCATCTACTGACTTAAATCTCGATGACAAAGGCCTGCTTTTAAGGAGGGGAGACCCAGACCCACTTGATCTCTCCCCGTGAACTGCTAGTTTGGTCTTATTCGCTAAGACCTCCTAAAATGGCTAATGAATGTTTCAGTTAATGCGAGCAGCCCTCTGAATTCACCTGCTCACAACCTGGGACTCCAAAGTTTCTGGGGCTCTGCCCTCCAGGCCACTTAGCTCCCACCTTAAGCAGTTTGTGGGAATTAGTTATTTATTTATTTATTTATTTATTTCCCTCTTTGAATGTAAAATGAGATTTGTTACCTTTGCTGTACTGCCTCTGTACTTTATTCATGGAAAGATCTGTTTCAGAGATGGAAGACTTTTTCACTCGCCCACTGCTTCCCAAACATCTCTCTCATTAAAAATACCCTTCTTTTCCAAATGTGTGGCTAGCAAATTCTTTTCTCTTGCCTCTGCTTTCCACTCCTCTGTCCATCTGCCTCTCTATCACAGACGAACTGTCAGAACGCAGGCAATCGCTCACCCATCTCATTCTAATTCTTCTGCCAGAAGAATTACATCAGTAAGTGCTCAGATTGGTTTGGGCTTCATCTGACTATCAAATGGTTTTAGAGCTCTTGTTCCATAAAATCCTGAAAAACATTTCCCATGTCTGAAGACAGCTTGCCACTGGCAGTCCTAATGCCTGTATGCAGAGGCTCCTGGCCCAGTCCCTTTGCCCTACACCAGCCCAGGAGCACAAGAACACCCCTGCACACACACATTTTCCTTGCTTGTTAACACCACCATCTATTTGAACCAAGAAAATGTATTGCCATCTCACTGTAAGATGTATTCTGCCCCCAACCAATCACTGTGCTTAGGCATTCTCAAAATTCACACTCCCCAAGCTCCCCAAGGATTCTTCTTCCCCTGCGTGAAGCTGCACATCTGTCCTTTGCACACAATGCTTTTCCCTGCATCCAGCCCTGTCAGAGGCCGCTCTCGCATCTAAATATGATCTTTTATTACCCTCCTCTGAACTCCAGGCTCTTTTTCTTAGCTCTGCCTCTCCCCAGTTCTGTAGTTTGTAAGACTTGGTGTTAATTTTTGATACCTTTGCTTTTCTGTCTGGCAGTTCTCCAAGCCCTGAACTGTTCAGGCCACGTGAGCAGAACTGCCTGTATATCAGCAACCTGTGGCCTTTGTCCATCTTTGCACTGCTTGCCGTTCCTCACTAACACAAATGCCCCTCCCGTGCATTTGCTTGTGCTCCCTGGGGATTGCCACTGGCACTGCTGGGAATGAGGGTATTTCCATCTGTATCCTGTTGAGAGCTGCAGATTTCAAAAGCAAAGAGAGCTTGGCTATTTTAATTCTGAAGCTCACTCTATAATATAGGCAGCCAAGGGGAAAAAAATCCCCAAACCCCAGCACCCCAAAATACAAAGCAAGGGTGCTTTTTCAGGCAAGTCAAACAGCATGGCTTTGAACACTGGCTCCCATTTCAGTCTTAAAAGAGGGTGCTAGCTGCCATCAGCAATAAGCACAAACCGCAGTTTATGTAATTCCATTATCTGTGTTTTAAAACTGATGCCTGCAGGAATGGTGAAAATACTCATCAGCTCCTTTTGCTGCCTGGCACACTGATCCTCTCTTTTAGTTCCCCGTACACCCCAAAGGCAGAGCTTCTGGGGGGTTTTTATGCCAAGCCTTGCCCTAAGAGCAGATGTAGCAAGCAGCTTCCTGCTCAGGGATCCAGTTGTGGGTGACCTCTGCTGTTGTACAACCCCACAGGGCCTAAAAGAAATGAGGATGCTAAATCTCTCTTTAAAGTAGGAGGTGGGTGCAGGGAGAGTGAAACCAGCAGCTGGTTTTTAAAGAAAAAGAAATGATTGCCTCTCATCACACCTTGCCAACTCAGCTGTAACTCCAAGTCTGAGTGGTATTCAAATAGCTCTTCTTGGGTTTGGGTGGGGCTGGCTCAGATTAAAGAATTTAGGTGAAAATGGACTTGCTAAAAGTGATCTGAGATGAGGCTGGGCTGATGCTTTCTGGCAAAGTTTCAGAGAATTGAGAAAGTCTCTGCGACTTTCTTCCATGTCCTAAGAGATTTGAATTCTTAACGTTAAAATGAGACTCTGCTCAACTTCTGGGTACACTGAGAGAATTATAACCATAATGCTTTTCCCAGTAACTTTCTCTAATCAAAACTGTTCATCCTTCTCAGCAGGTCAGATGGTTACGTATTAAGCATTTAGCTTCTGGGTAGCCATGAAAGCCATGTGGGAATTACAACCAGGTCAGTTGTGTTTGAGTGGTACCCAGTGCTCTGCAACAAATCCAGCACACATAAAGGTGGAATCTGCTGGGTGCTGAGCCCTTTGAAAAAAATCTTTTAAAAGCCAAAACAATGATGTTGAGAGGGGCTTTTCTTCTACACAACGTTAAAAGCCTCCTTTTTCTCTTGTCAGCTCTTCCCAGCAGGACCTACACTGGTCCTTGGCCCCCTCACCATGCTGTAGGTGGTCCAGGGATCCGCACTCATGTCTGACATGCCAAGGAGTGCCTGTCCTTCCTTGGACACAGCTCAGCTCCTTGTCCCGATGGCTGAGTGTGGGCTGTGTCTGGTATTGGTTACATCACAGCTGAAGCAGTTGAACTTTTGCTTTTGCAAGCTTTCATAACTGGTGCCACAGCGTATTTCACCCTTGACCATTGTAACATTGTTTGGCCCCTGTATCATTAAGCAGCCAAATTCCTTATAGACAGTTTCCCCAGCACATTTTCCCTGTCTCACTGAGAGGTCTTCAAAGGCTGCCCCATCTGATGGCAGAAGCTTCCTGCCTCGGCTATCATCACAGAGTGAGCTGACACACCAAACAATTTTTGAGCAAGCTCCACCACCTCAATCTGCAGCACTTCATCCAGCTCGACAAAATTTGTACAGGCCATGCAAATAGCTGTCATTTGCATGGGGGAGTCCCAAGTTTAGTCCACTTTAGCTTCTTGTTTGCTTCTTCTTCAATCCAAACTGAGAGGAAAGAGGTCTGGTAACATTCATAATGTTCTATTTTTAAAAGCCATCTTTGGGGGTTTTTGGGGGGTTTTATTTTGGTTGGTTTTTGTGTGTGCTTATGAGACTCAAATCCTTCATGAGTACTCTGCACAAAGACTCTTGCTCCTATTTGTGCTGCTTTCCATAGTTATGACAGCCTCAGACAGCCAGATCTGGCTCTTACCTGGGGATTTCCCCCCTGTGGGGAGATGTTATGGATGACACATTGCTCTGTCCCTGTCCTGAGTGTCAGGGATGGTGATTTTCACCACGGGGACAGAGTAGGTCAGTATATATCCCCCCATTATCCACCTAAACAACCCCAAATATGCAGCACTACACCTCCCAGGTGTGTGCATGCACACACGTGGATATCATACATGGATAACACCTTCCCCCCATCCCCTTAGGTTTGCCACTCCTGTAAAACTAGCTGGAAATACATTGGTGTTAAGAAAACTGCTACAGGTACAGTACCAGGATGTCAGGGTTCTGTGCCTTGGCTATAAAGTCAACGTTGATACCGCCAATCACCACCTTTAAGAGGGAAGAAGAAGGTAAAAAGTCATTGGAAGGACTTCAGAAAAAAGTTTCCAAGCCTTCTTTGCTTTGCCTAGTCACTTTTCCCACCCTCTTGAAAGCTCTCTCACTTACAGTGTTAGGGCTGGTGCTTATTTTGAGTAGCTAGACACAGGTTTGAACAATCCCAATCAGAAAGAATCAAAATCTCTTGTCTTTGTTGCTTTCTGAACTATGCCTGCTGGCAGCCAGCCCCAGCCTGGCAGGTGGGATGTTACAGTGGACACACAGGGATGCTGATGGCTTCTCTGTGTGATATACTAGGCCTCAGAAACATTCAAGCACTGGTATGAAAAAAAAGCAAAGAAAATGGGAGAAAGTGGGCAGAAAAATGCAGTCATTTCTTGCAAGCTCCCAGGAGAAAGTGCCATACCCAGTGACACTTTACAGATCACTTCTTTTATTGTCCTACAAAGCTAGAATAAGCAGTTCAGCTCCACAAACAGGAAGTTTCCAGATTCTTTGGGGACATACAGCTGTTTTTCCTCATCAAATGCTGCGTTATTGCCTCTGGAGTCACTGCCCTCTTTTATGTTGACAAATCCTACTGCAAATGGGTTTCAGAAAATCTTTCATGTCTCTAAAGACCACCTAAAATAGATTTCCTGTAAATTACATGGCACACAAAAAATCCAAGAGAGTGAATAGAGTATTAGGGTTATAGTAGATCTTGTTCAGGATGTGCGGTAACTCTTGTGATTCTTGTTAATCGCGAGCAGGAGGCCACCAAAAAGAGATAAACATTTATGTCTCAGCAGCTCAAAATATCTCTCCCCACCTTCTTCCAGGTCTACTCCTGTAGTCACAAGTTCCCTGGCACTAAGAGCAATAGAGCTGAAGCTGTACATAAGGGCACAGTAAAAGGTGAAAAGGTGATTAAAGTTTTAATGGCCTTGATGGTCTAAGACTTAATGAGATTAGGCCATTGTCAGGGTTTATTCCTTGTAAATGTGGATAGGGGGAGGGGGAGAAGACAGTTATTTTTGAAGAATAAAAAGGGAAACTAAAGGGAGAATGTCTGAGAGTGTGAAGGAGAATGATTGGTCCCTGGCTGAGTCACCTTTTACTTTCGGGAACAGATATAAATTTATCTTGTGCTGTCAGCAGAGAGGCATCATATGGAGGCCAGCAGAGGACTCACTGGTTGGGGTGGGGTCATGTCCTCTCCTCGTCGAGCTAGGTTCCTCTTCCTTCTGGCTTTCTGTAGTTTGCTCAGGGCCACTGCAATGCAGCTGCCCACTCTGGCGTTGTTCTGGATCAGTGCAAGGTCTGTTTGGCATTTCTTTGAGGAAAATTAAAAATACCAGCGAGTCTGACCTGTTATAAGCTTATGTAGGAGCTGTTTAGAGGGAGAAAGCAGGAAATACATGCTGAGACTTGATAGGTTTGATCCCCCATACCATAATCCTTTGGGGACAAGCATAGTGGGTTACCATGCTGCGTGAAAACTCTGATTATTTTGTTGTTGTTGTTGTTGACCTTCTTCCCCCAGTGTCCACAGAGAGGAAACTTGTATTTGACAGGTGAGGAACAGAAGCAAAGGCTTCATGGAGAAAAGAGAAGGTGAAGTACTTAAATTACAGCAGAGAGCCTAAAAACCTTAGAGGATCTTGGTCAGCTTTTCCAGAAAGAGATACCTACTGAGATTTTGCCAAGTCGCTATAAGCAATTTTTTTTTTAGCAGTTGCACTGGGAGCAGAGTATCAGGGGCTTTGAAAGCCCTACTTTGTGGCTGCATATAGCTCTTATATCCAAAAATGCCTTTACCATTCTGCCCTCATTGGTCAGGTCTCTTAGAGGGCTGGCAGCAGAACCTGGATGTGAATCTGGCTCTCCCAGATCCCACACTGGCATCCCAGCCAGTACATCTGCTTTCTCTTGGCTGTGCAATAGGATTCCTGCTCACCCAGGGCTGTTTCCCCTCCAAGTTTCTCTTTCTCTGTACCCACACAGAATGCTGGAAAAGGCAGTGTGATGTCCAGCACAGTGCTCTGGGAAGCCCAGGGACCTTCCAGTGTGCAACCCCAGCACAGATAACAGTATCCAGAGATTCCATCACAGACCAGGCAAGCTCTGGGGTCAGATGTGAGGGATTTCTTTGGGCTCTGGACCACCTGCCATCTGTGCTGCCCTACAATTTTTAATGGAAAACGAGATGAAGACAGTAAGGATGCTCCTGAAAAATCAGGATGCAGGTGCTAACCTCTCGTCTGTTTGCAGACTCTGAAGTGTTTGCTCCTTGCTAGACTATCAATAAAGTGGCAGTGTTTCCTACCAGGCATTGCTAGAAGAGACAGGAAATACACTGGGAGTACTTTCTTTCCCCCCCCATTTAGTGAAAAGATACTGGAGTCCAGGGATTTCCCATCAGTTAATTCTGTGAGCTTCTGTAACAAAAAGGGGGTCACTTCTTTGCCTGTGATTCCTTTGGACCTGAAAATATAAAAAAAATGCCCACAGATGAGCTGAAATGACATCAGAGGAGAAGCACCGTGGCCAGCAGATACTTTATCTCCATAACCACATTCCATAACAAGTCCTGTAAACAAGCTTTGGGTTAGATAAAGCTACAGTACAAAATAAATTGTGGGCTCACCCGTGCCCAAGGTTAGGCTGTGCTACAGCTGCTGCTGCAGTGTCCCTGAATTCGTTTACTTCCCCAAGACCACGGGCTGAGCAAAGGGAAGGCTTAGGTTCCTTCTCACCTGGCTTGGCTGAGAGCTTGCTGGATGGCCTCTTGGATGGCCTGGCCCTCGGCAGCTCGCTCGCGGGGACAGGGCACTGCTATCAGCACCCCGCTGCTCAGGCCCAGCCCCAGAGCGCTGTCTGGGAGAGGATGGGAATAGTGTTAGTGGCACTCCTTGGGGAAGTCACGTGCTGAAGGACAAGGACAGAGGAGAGTGGGCAGAGAGTGTAGGAAGCCTCAGAGCTCAAGTCCCAGTTCTTAGCTGACCCAAGATTAGGATCTTTTCCAGCTACCAACCGATTCACATCTGCCTATTTTGAGTCTGTCTGTACAGTAAATGGGGCAAAGGTTTTTCTTTCTTTTTTAAACTGATTCCCCTTCTAAAGGCCCAGAAGCTTGTTTTGTCAACATTTTTTTATGTGTTGCTTCCACTTCACTAGGGTGAATAAAACATGAATGAACATGCCAAGCTGGCTGCAGCTGGCTTGCACATTTACTTGTAAAGACTGGACCTCTCTGCTACTGTATTTTCAAAGTACTTTTGATACAGGAATGAGGGAGGTGGGATGGTGTATTTTTCAGGGCAAGTCTGCAGACTTCAAGGAAGTGCCTCGTCCAGGGTGATTCTTGTGTCTTTTTTTTCCAAGACTTTACAGGCACCTTTGCCATCTGAAACACACCAATGAGTTTAGCTGCCTCCTCTTCATCCCGGACGTGATATGGTGCTTGGAAGCCACTCTGTCGTGAGAAGAAGGCTGGGAACTCTCTGGATTCTCCAAAGGCAGCCACGCAAACACCCTGAGTCTCCTGCAGCAGTGGAGGTGAGACAGGCAGGTGATCAGTGTACGGAAAGGGGAGCCAACCAAAGAATGGGACTTTTTCCTTCTACCCAGGAAGAAACTGCCTTTCTTTGGCACAGGTCTTGGTTATTTTTGTACATCCCATTCTATTCTATTCTCTCACTAAGAGCCAGACATGGTAACTGGCTAGATCAGATCTGGCTCACTGAGGCAGAGGAGGCATGTACATCTTTTGCATGTGCTCGGAGCTGATCCAAAGCCATGCAGCTGTCATTGGCACCATCCTGAGTCCCAGATAACACCCTGGGATCTGAAGACATATCATGAACTGACAGGAATATAAACAAGTTCTGCTTGCTATTGAGAAATATCGATGTTGGCTGTCACCTGAAGTGCTGGCCCTGGTGGTTTCCAACATGCCAACCTTAAAAGGTGACTACTGAAAATCATCTGGATTCCCTTTTTAATTCTGATTTTATTTTAGTGTTTGATGGATCTAGCTTTCCTGATCTATCAGTTTCTGGGAGCATCATCCCAGAAAAGCAAATCTAATGCCAAAGGAAAAGGACATGGCTAGCACTACCTTTGACCTCAGCTGGAGCAGCTGCTGGAACAGCCCCTCGGACATGGATAGATTTATGCAAGGGAGCAGCCAAGTGCTGGTACAGCCCCAGGACTACAGAAGTGTAAATATGGCTTCACATCCTCTCAGTAGCAATTTCTGATAATCTTCAGCTTAAGGACCCATCCCAATGCCACTGGGCACTCTGTGCACAAAGAACAACATCATCTGCTTTCAGACACCACAGCCCATGCTACCTACCAGATATTCCAGTGTCCTGCCAATATCAAGGATAGACTTGGCTCCTGCAGATACAACGGCAACTGGAGTTCGTCCTAGCTCTGTCAAGTCAGCACTCACATCCAGAGCTGTCAAGGGACAAGCAGCATTGTGTTACTGATGGTGTTGTACTCCAAGCTGAAGAGATCTGACCTCCCAAAAAGCCACATATTGCCTGGGATGCCACTGCCTGACTTCATAACTGCTTAGATCCACAAGCAAATATTAAAGGTTGAGATCATGCCGTTCAGTGTTGAGATTGAAAGAGGTATTGACAAAAAGAAGTCACATGGCTAAGGGCAGAGGTGCAGCCTTGTACTCTATCTCTTGGCTCTTTGATCACATTGATAAAGAGCATGCAAAAATTTGGTAGAAAAGAAAGAAAAAGGTGTTGTACGGCAAGGATGAAGTTCAAGGAGATGGAATATCGTTGAAGTAGACTTTGAGTTTGGAACTGACAATGCTTGCAAAAAAGGAAAGTACCACAGGAGCTGACCTCAGGAAACTCCCTGGTCTGGAATTTACATCACATCTGAAAGGGATGGCATACGACAGGACACTGCACTTGTGCTGTGCTGGAAATATATATGGCTGAGAAGAGAGAAAGCACTTAAAAGCCACAAACTATACAGCCAAGACTGGGCCATTTTCCAGAGAGGAGCACACACCTCTAACACTCTTTTGTGGCAACACTCTTCTCCTCCCCAGCTGAGAGTGCTGGTAACAACACTGTGCTTGGCAGCCAGTATCAGGTTATCCAGCCATTACAAAGAGGGAGAGGTGCAGTCAGCTCCTGTTGCACCAGCAAACAATATCAATATAACCCCATGAAAGCAAAGGATAAAGAGAAACTTCCACCCCCTTAACAACTGTCCAGGGCTCAAGAGGAATATTTTGAAGCTTCTGGAAAGGTGACATAAGGGAGAAAACAACCGTAATTTGATCAAGAAGAATGTTAACTTCATTCTTCTGAACAGTTACTGTAGGACAGACTGGGAAAAAGGAAAAAGAGGAAATTAAATACAATTAGCAACAGAGAGAAAAGTAGAGTGTATTGATGTTCTTACTGTTCTCCCCGTCCAGATGGACACCTCCTATGCCACCTGTCACAAACACGGGAATTCCTGCTTTGTGTGCTGCAATCATTGTTCCAGACACGGTGGTGCCACCGGACAAGCCCTGTCAGGGAATAACCAGCCACAGTCAGCACCCAGGGTGACGTGGGGAAGCAGCTATGGCTGTGCTCTGCCACACAGCAGCGTGAGCAGCTGACCAGTGAAATTCTAACACAAATACTCTTTTAGGCAAAAAGACAGAGGAATTCACGTAGCAGTTGGACTCTGCAATCCTTGTGGGTCCCTTCCAACTCAGAATATTCTGCGATCCTGTGAATCATCTGTTGCCCCTGCTGTACAAGCTGTGATTGCCCTGATAGCAAAGGCCTTTGTTCTCCAGGGTGTTCCAGGGGCAGCAAGTGGCACCTTTAGCTGTCACTTTAGGCTTGGGATGGCCTATGTGTCACATGGTTTACATGCAATGGGAAAATGTCTTATCATGCCAATAAGAATATTCTTAGCCAAGTGCCCATGGCTTGCTAGCACATCCAGAACGACTTTTCAGGAGCCCTGTTTCATGTATGTTACTCCCTTACTCCTCTGTATTTTGACTCTAGTTAGGAGCACTTTTGAGCTTACCAATAAGATACCACTTTCCATGATATTTTCGAGAGGTTTAAAAGCCACCTGGCTTGAAGCTGGAGAGCTCTATACTGTTGCTAGAAAAGCAATAGAGTGCTATGCTTTACTAGGAAAGACCACACTAGAAAGTCCGCACACGATACCTGGCTGAGGACGAAAGGAAAATCTCTGCGAGACACCTTAACTGCATTTTTACTGCTTGCCAAGAACTCGAGTTCCTCGTCTGCAAGTCCCACGTGGATTTGGCCCCTTAAAATACCTACAGTGGCTGGCACTGCTCCGTTTGTTCTTACAATTTCTTCCACCTCTCTGGCCATGCTAAAATAAGATAAAAAAGACAACAAACACAAAATTGGGGATGCAAACAATCAGGCAAGGAAACTGTCATGTTTGATGGCCATCATTCACAGTTCTTGTGATTTCAGCTATGTCCTATTCCTCTTGTATCTGCCTCATGGCAGAAGTCTTTGCACTTGAACTTGCAGAAGTGAAGAGCTCCCATTTTCAAGGATGGCAATGTCCAAGCTCTGTGCTTCATTTCTGAGAAAAATCATTTGGTTTACAAACATATCTGGTTGTACAATAGACTACTGAAAATAGAGAACTTCTCAAAATAGGACTTTTTGGTATCTTTTACCTGTTATTTCTCTGACATCATAGACCTTCACAGAAACCCCAGGTCGCTCAAGTCCTGCTCAAATGACCAGGATATATTTTTCATAATACAGTCAGATATAGAGTAATAACTGTGCCAAAAAACTGCTGCCTTAGGGTACTCCAAGGCTGCAGCCCAAGTCTTCCTAAGTTTAGCAGATTTTGCACTTGATCATTCATACAGTATCTTTTTTAAGAGCAGCTTCTTCTCCCTTTCTGAGCTATCTGGACATATGCTAGGCAATCTTTAACTACTGGAACTACCTCTTCCCCAAAGCCGAGTTTTTAGAGCTTAATTTTAAGACTGAATGTCAGGCAGAATAATGGCCAGGTAAAAAGCAAGATGGAAAATCAATACCAAAACCTTTCGGTGCTTTCTGGAAGCAAGGATGGAGGGGAGAGTGCAACGATTTCTGGAACTGTAACACAATGAAACACGAGTCTACTGAAAATTGATAAATAAAGAGTAGAGGTGGGGGGTTTCCATGCAGGGTACAGAAGACAGCGAGAAGGGACCAGGAGCTCTCAGAGTAGCTGCTCTGAGTGGGTTAAGGAACAGATTTCACTATTGTGTTTCAATGGTTTTTGCATTACAAAAGATACAGGAAAGGAAACTGTTTCCCGTGTCTGTACAAACTATGCAGCTGAAAAGGCTGATAGCTCTCTTTTAGAGCAAGTGGTGACATTATCTGCTGCTCCATTTTAAAGGAAGCCAGAAATTTAAGGTGTTGGATAAGGAGATAACTAGGCTCTCCATATTCATCCTTAAAAGTCCAAATACAATTGTTTTACACTTGAGCTCATAGTCTGCTTGCCTAACAACCTGACATTTCCATTTGTTCTTGCAACAGCTTTGGCTTGACCAAGAATACTGATATCAATCCAGTAAGTTATGTGCTTCATTCTTTTAACTTCACTGAATGAGGAACATCAAAATCCACCACCTCAGATTCAGAGGATAGGCCATGCCATGTGTAATGATGGTGCTTTCCAAGGCTACAACCGGTTTCCCCTCCACCAGAGCTTCCTGTACAGAGGGATGAATCCTGACATAAGCACCTGGGGACAAACACAGAAAAGTGAGTTATTTGTGTGGGTATTTGCAGTAATCACTGAGCTGTTTTATAAAAAGCAAATTGTCGTCATCACAACAACAAATTTATCCTCCTCTTCAGCTGTTCTTTGGGGTGAATTTACAAGTAACTTTAAGAAGACTAAAGCTGTGTTTTATATAAGTGAAATGTCTGCAAAATACGTCTACTGTTAATATGACTTATAATCCTCATCAACATCACTGAAGGATCCTCTGCCACCATTTTTGCAGTTGTATTGTTACTGGCTCCAGTAACATTACTTGAACGTTATTGTGAACAAAGTGAGCCCTGCAACCATGCCTAAAGATGGGAATATGTTTTAAAAGAGTGGAAGCACCAAGGATACCATAGTAACTCAATATATTTTAAGACTATCATACACCAAGGCTATTGTGGCTCTTTGCTGTGCTCCAAGAACACTGCCAACAAAGTCTCTGCTGAATTCAGACAAGGAAAATGCTTTCCACCCAGGAACTGTTTCAGAATGCACTACTCACCATGCAGAAGTCTTCTCACCTGGGTGGTCCCACGTGCCATGGAGGACACGTGTCTCCCCAGGCTGTAGGTTATCTTTCTAATCATCTTGTGCATATGGATGGCCCTGAGATAACAGATGTCAGGTGAAAAGGAAAGATGTAATTTAGCAACGATGTGACCCTGAGAAGCTAAACACATCAGCTCTTGCCCTGACCTTGGAAGGAAGACAGCCCTCACCTAGGAGGTTGCCTGGAATCTCCTGGTGTTTCAAGCATGAGCCAGGGTGTCAAAACAAAATGTTACCCTGCAGAAATGGAGTTGGAACGGGTCAACTGGCCCATTGTCAATGCTGGGCTGAAATCGTGGTGGAGCAGAGAAAAGGATGAGGGGTAACAAACTAGGGAGAATTCTGAAGTAGAAAACCTTTTCGATTCCAAAGTGACCTGCTCATGATAGATTTCAGGCCCAGCCACTGCCACTTCCAATGTGAAAGGTCACAAGGAGGAATCTACAAGGCAGAATAGTGCTATTAGGGATATGAACCTGTTTTTTGCCGATGTCTAGGAGAAAATGAGCAGCTCAAAAAGGAGCTGAGAACTGACAAACGAGACTAGAACTGCAAGGAGGAGAGAGCAGCTTTCCCTAGAGCCGAGAGTGCTCTATGCAGGCTCATGTTACATCATCCTTCTTAGCAGTGCCTTGGAAGCAGAGCAGCAATTCAGCCCCAGCAACAAACTCCAGAACTCCTCTGGTCTCTTAGCAACTCCTTTTCACTCTAATTAAATTCATTCCCAAACAGAGAAAGAGGGGGAGAGAGCTGTAAATGTTAAGAGAGTGGTCTGGTCTGAGCCTCAGGGCAGTTTCACTCAGTGCCTGGCTGCTTCACATACTTTCCCTGGGCTTTTGGCCATATCCCTCCAGTCTCTCCGTTCCTCACCCCTTCACTAGGAGGAAAGGATTCCCTTCCTCAGTCCTTTGTCCCCACTGTTAATTCAGATGGCAAATTAATTAAAACACAGTACCTGCTCATGTTACACTTAGCAGAATATGGCTCTGCTCTCAGTACAGTGTGTGGCACTAGAGCTATACAGAAAATTCTCACACCCGGGGAGAGTGTATTTGCCCAAATCTAAAGACTTCAACTATACAGGACAGCTTGGGCTGTGTTATTTAAGAAATGTGGGACTGGATCAACTAGACACAATACACACCTGCTTGAAACGCTAAGATTTTCCAGTTTCCAAATCCTTTTCGTGCTAAGCTCAGCAGCTTGAGCTGTTCATGGCTTCATGCAAATGTTCTGGTATTGCTGTGTGTGTGCCTACACACCCCTCGCTCTCTGGGGCAAAGTCAGGTTTGGAATAAATTCATTAAGCCAACAGGGTTACGCCAGGGATCTGCTGAGCTGCTCGAGTTGTGCTCTGAATTTTAACAACTCCCCAAACTCTGAAGCACAACCTTCCGGAGTGCCCAAGCTGTGCTGGCCAGTGGATAAAAACCAGCTGCTCACCACCTGAAACCCAGCAGGGCTGAGCTGATATTCACAGGCAGCTTGGCCAACATTCAGCCTGAGCTGGCTCAAAGATTTCTGAAGCTTGGCGAGTTTTGGAGCAAGACCCATACAACCTTTTGCCTTGTAACTAAACTTTGCAGATTCATAGTGCCAATTTCGGGCAGCTCGAGCACAGAGCTGCTCTCCTCCCGCCTCCCCTGTGACCCCTCTGGCGTATCCGACCTCATGGAGCTATGGCCTGGTGTCTCTTACCTCTGGGTGTCTGTCTCATGGAGGGAGGCTGGGTGGGTACTGGAGCGGTGCCTGGGCAGCCCTGGGAGGAGGCGGAGGACGGGGTGCGCTGGCCAGAACTCCTGGCCAAGAGAGTCTATTTATTATTAACCACAGGCACAGCTGAGCTCCACAACTGCTCCCTGCCCAGGCTGCAGGGGGCCATTTCACAGCAGGGCCAGGAAAGCTTCTGTGATTATTTTTGTTCACGCAGAGCCAGATTTTCCCCTTGCTCTTTAAAAGACTTTTCTCATTTTTCAGATTCCTTTCCCATTAGATTTTTTTAAAATCAGTGAATTCCTTGCTCGCTAAAACAATGCCTTTGCAGACTGAGCCCCTTTGTGCTTATTCCTAAAAAGCAGAGAAATCACATTCATGCCTCCCCCACAACTTTGCCAGATGCAGCTGTTAAAGCTCTTTCTTCTCAGGGTGAGAGCTCTACCCAGCTCTTGGCTTCTCCAGCAAGGAAAGCTGTAGGTCTAAAGACAGTTGTGGCCATGATTTTTCCCATGCAGTCACCTGGCTACAGCAAGAACATAAGTGGAGTTCACAGCAAAAAAACAATTGTAGTCTTCTCCTATAAAGACAACCCATTCTAGCAGTTAAAGGGCAGCTCTGAACAAGGACTGTGAAACTAGTAAATGTTTGTCTCCTCCTAAAAAACCCATGATACTTTGATATCTAATGCACTGGTATTGTACATGTTTCAGTTTTATATTCTGCAGAAAATACCAGAGTTGAGAGTTAGATGGCCATGAAGGAATCGATTTACAGGTTAAAAGACATGATTCTGTGCAGCTTCCATGCACAACATAAAACTAGCTGAAGTAATTACTAATGTACTGCTGAAGTAATCAGTGTCAGGGAGCTGATTTTACTGCAATCCATTAATCAGGAAATTGTAAAACATAGGTTGTTAAAGCAGTATTTGCACTTTACACTCATCCCTTTCAAAAGAAATTTCTCATAACTTTTGTTTAACCCAGCAGTAACAAATTGTGTCTTATTTTCTACATCCTTCCAATCTCTTCAACTAAACACATCCAAGGAAACTTCAAACAAAGCTCGCTGAATTGCAAAGACAATCTTCTTCTGACTTCTGCTACTCAGTCTGGAGGGAATTTAGTTGCAGGAATGATAGATTGCATCCTCAGATACCATAAATGGAAGCTGAAGATTTTGTGAACAGTATCTTTTTCCTGGGAGGATGGGTAGCCAGATGCATTGGAAAGAAAATGTGTAGGTAAAACAACATTTTTAAAAATACACACAAATTGTAATGACATAATTTTGTTTTCCATTAAATCTATTTGGAAAGACTGCAGTATTGTAGGAATCTATCTGGACCATCACATTTTTGACACACTCTCGAGCAAGATGGTTTAGTAACCAAGCTGGTCACTCAGTTTCCAATTCTCAACATCTTCTCAAGGGGATCTTATGCAGTGGGCAGCCCAGTTCAGCCTGTCATTTTAGGTAAGTCAGGGGTAAGGATGTTTTGCTTGATTTGCCATTTTTTCCCTTAAACCCAGTGGAAAATCAGCCTGTTAAATTTTTAGCTCAGCTTTCCAACATGAACCTGTCGGTCTCTGAGACAAAATGGGGCAGGTCAAACAGGTCTCTGAGGGCACAGCTGCAGTCTTGTGCATATCCCAGCTCTGGAATTGTTCCCAGCAGGCTTCTGCAGTGTGATATATGGCTGATAATAGTAATGATGGGGTTTGGAAGCAGCCAGTAGGTGACTGGCAGGAGAGAAAGCCCTGGAGAGCAGCTGGAGTCAGGTTTGTGTGAAGGCGTGGGGCACTGTATAACTCACTCCTCTGCATGCCGCAGTGTTAGCTGCCTTTCCAGTCCTGTCTGCCTGCCGTGACCCGGAGCTGACTGCTCATACTTCCCCCTCCAGGCCTCAGAAGTAAAAGTTAATATTAAACAGGTTCCTGAGTAAAATGGGAGTGGCTGGGAACAAAGAAATTGCCATGACAAATTCCTACTGCCTGCTGGGAGCTGGGCCCTCGGGCCACCCTGGCATTTTTCTTTCTGAGTGATTCCTAGAGTTAACATCTCCCCTGAAACCTTTCCTCTCTCAGGGGCATCACTGCCAAAGGCATTAAGGAAATGGGAAACTCCACATTACTTTTGTCACTCTGTCACGTCTACCATGGGACAGTATTTTCCCTTCCCTGTGTACCTGATTTCTGAGAGTCTATTTACAGTTGTTAGGCTGGGATTTGCTCACTGGTGTTTCTCTGGTTTTGAAGCTTGCTTCTAGGCTGCCAGTATCCAGGAGACCTCCTAGGGACATGCAGAATCATACAGAACACATTTAACCACTCATTTATTTTACCTTAGTGAGAACTGTGGTGCCTGGAACCTTCTGTCTTGTCAGGGTAACAATCTAACCAATATGAAGGTCTGACAAATTTGCTCTCTAGTAATTTAACCTCTTTAAGTGTCTGACATCCTTCCACTTTCATCAGCAGATTTTCATGATCATTCTAATGGATCCAAAGTAACTTCCCAGATTATCTTAATGGCTGAAAAGTATTTAATTTTTTTTCCTGATATGAAGTATTTTTTCCTCCACCTGCTTCTAACAAGGCAAAACTGAACATACGTACCTAGTGCAGTCTTTGAACTTTTATTTCAACGCTGAACATTGCATGAAAAATGCTCTGTGATGGAATCAGGTGCAGGAAATAAGTTTCTTCTTTTACATATTGAGAAGGTCTTCCCAGTTCTCATGGGACAGTTTTCCATTGAACATCCCCAAGCTTTCTCATAACAGGGATTTCTGGAACTGAATTTATAAACTATCTGGCACTGATCACTGTGCTGATAATATCAGGAGGGAGTCTGCTGCACAGAGAGCCTGGATCAAGGTCTTTATTTGGATGCTCCATGTCCTGGATGAAGGTTGGTCTTATACAATCATTCAAAGAAGCTGTTAATTCCAGCTTCTGGTGTTGGAGTTCAAAGTTCATTCCAAGAACTAGCCTTTTTTCCCCCCCTTTTCTTTTTTTTCTTTTTAATGCATACCTGTAGCTTGGTTTGAAGTCTGTTAAAATTGGCATGTATATTTCACCTCCTTTTAATTCCCAGCTGTGTTCGCCCAGGTCTGGATTCTGCATATTCCAGAAAATGCCAGCAAGCATTCCCATTGCCTCATTCCTTAGGTAGTTCGAGGGCACTCAAGTCACGGTTTCAAGACAACCTGAAAACAGATTTACCTCTTCTCTCCCGTCTAGTGCTCTTCCTAAAGTCCGGCCATCTTTAGGGTGCTGTCCTACTGCCTATGTGTAGAGCAAAGCCTTCATTTCAGTATTTCCTGGAGTGACTGACGGCTTGGATACGTTTAACTTTTTAATAAAATTTTCAAGGAGAGAGGCAAAATAGCAGTAACACTGCACTGACAGGCTTCTCCCTTCACCTTGCCCCCGCGCCCCTGCTTGTCACTGTCTTTTTGGAATGTGTTAAGCGCTTGGCTTGAGGCTCCTGGCCGTAGGAAGCCAAGGGCACCATGAGGATCAGGCAAACAGCAGTTCCACAACCAGGAGTTATTACAGAATCACAGTTTAGGTCGGGTTGGAAGGGACCATAGTGAGGTATCCGGCCCCACCTCCCTGGTCAAGCAGGGTCGTCCTAGGGCACACGACGCAGGATTGCGTCCAGAGGGCTCTGCAATATCTGCTGTGAGGGAAGTATTACGGCAGGAGGACGCGATGTTTCTCACCCCATTAGTGCAGCACTGGGTGGCTTAGTGCCAACTTTCGGGCTGGGCCTTTGCGGCGCCGCTGCCCCGTTCTGCTCCCCAACGCCCCCGGCGCCACGTCGCCGTTCCGAGTTGTTCCCTCCTGGAAAGGGCCCTTTCCCGCCGCCGGCTGATCCCGGCGGGGCGAGGCGGGCCCCATGCTCG
>WEIT01013741.1:76542-106297 GCA_013389985.1 Dryoscopus gambensis | reverse complement strand
AGGAGCCGTAGGCCGCTCTTCATTGTGCGGGAACAGGCCCTCAGTGGTCGGCGCGAAGGACGCCGTGTAAAAGGAAGTCCTGCAGCCGCGTTCCGCCAAGCGCGACAAAGCAGGAAATGCAGCGGAATTTAAAATCTTGCGCGTTTCAATCGAAATTTAAAATTGCGAATTAATTCGTGATGGATATAGCGAAATCTATTCGTTAAAGCGGAGAACAGGAATAAGTCAGGACACGTTGCAAAATGCGCGAAGTGGCCCTGTCTGTGTCACATCGATGATCTGTGTGCTGCGTCATTTCCTATTTGTCTTTTCCTTTAAACTATATTTCTGATAAATCTGCTCTCTAGGGTTATGCAAGCCGAACTGCGTGTTTTAAAGCTTGCCAGATGGACTATTTTTAAACCTACGCTGCTGGTCGGTTGGCAGGCAGAAAGAAATTTAAAACAGTTTTGTGAACGTAGATATGTATTAGTTCATATAAAAGCAAGAGATAATGCAATATTTACATCGAGGAGCGTCTCCTGATTTTTTAAAAATTCACTTATTTAAATAAAAAAATAATTAAATTACACTTAACGTGTTTCTGGGCAAATAAATTCCAAGTCACTTGGAAGCCAAAAGGAGCATCCCTTGGTTAGGAAGGAAGAGGCTCCAGATCTTGATGAAGTTTTTTAATATCTCTCCTGCTTGCTTTTTCCCCCGTTTGTTCCAGGGGCAGATTGCTGCAGCAGCAGTGCGGAGCCGCTGCTCGGCTCTCGCAGGGAGCTCGCTCGCTGTGTGTGCTCCACGTGCCCTGCAGTGTTTAAAGCGTCCCTGTTCGCTGTTGCCCCACATTAATTTTGGCTAATGCCCGGCTAACTGCTTCCCTCCGGGAAGCACCGTTTGGCAGCGCTCTTGGGGTGCTGCTGCAGGCAGAGGGATTCGCCTGCAAAGCCCCGGGTTAATGTTTCATGCCGGTGATGAGGAAATGACCGGGAACCGTGCTTAGCTCAGCTCTAAGTGAGGCGCAAGGTCAGTGCTCCCTCTATTTAAGTTTGCCTCGTAGTTTCTGAAGATCGAAAGGCTCAGTTAGGCAAATTGGATTCGTGAGACAGAGTGGGTATAGCTGGAAGATCGATTTATTGAAGACAGTGACTGCCATAGTACAGATGCAGTCAAGTTCATCAGTGTCCTGCAGTGCAGAGAGTCTGGGGAGAATATATTTATTTGCAAACACTCAGGCCGAGGGGGAAGCTAGAGCTACTCTTTTGTAGTGGTTAATGTGCTTTAATGTGAGCTTAAACAATGAGATCTCGGCCTTGGATCTAATGAACGTCTCCATTCTTTGTTCTCTTAGGCTAATCCTGCTAGTTATCCCATTGCTTGCTTTATTAATTTTTATGGGACCATTCAAGTTGGAGGGAGAATAGCTTTACTCAGGCTTTAAAGTGAAATTAGCAATTTTGGCTTTCGCTTCTGGGAACCTGTGAGAAAAATTTTGGTTTTCTGGGTTTGGTTTCGATAGGATATGTTAATATTTAAGATATGTTTCTTACTATTAAATTTTGTGTTACCTTTATAAATGAGCTGGAGCATTTAACAGCGAGAAGAAGGAGTTAAATTTCAAAATGCAGGTTTTTAGTGTAGGAGGTAGAGCACTTTCTGTTTGAGTAACGCTGCACAATTCTTTTTGTTCACAGGCTTTTTTAGTTGAATCATCATATGGGTGACAGTAAATGCTGCCTGTAAAACTTTTGGGAGATAGTCCCTTCAGTATAAGTAGCTAGCACGTGATGGCTGATGCAGAAAGACTGCTGTTTTATCGAAACTGGAAGGTTTAAAATTGGTAGCATAAGTTCTTGCTGCTACTTTGAATATCTGATATGGTAGTTTGGTTAATGAGTTTTGATATACCAGCGTGATATCCTTGGGATGGATGATTAATATATGAGAGTGAGAGACAGAGTGACTAAGATGAAGGACCTCAATTTCTCCTGCACATATGTTTTTGCTGATGTTACCCTTCTGCTTTTCTTGCAGCTTAAGTGTAGAAGTCTCGGGGTGAAATATAGGAAATCATGTTACCTAAGAGACAGTGAAAAAACTTCTTTTTTTACTTCTGTGGTTTAGCAGTTTTCAAGGCTTGCGTTTTGTAAAAATTTATAATTTTTTAATCTGGAATGAATAGCAGGGGAACAAAACTAATTCAGAACTAGTTTAACATTATGATATTTTTCTTACTGATACGTTTGAAGTAAGAAAAAGAATGGTTGTCCTTACCAAGTTCCTCAGTCCTTCCAGTTCAGATGGCTAAACGGTTTTATGGAGCGGTGCTATAGCCAACCTTCTGTTTGCAAAGGCTTGACACTGTTTGTTCCATGCTTGTGTTTTCCAGATGTCGTGCGACATTAAAAGTCATCAAGCTGACGTAAACAAATTGCATTTCACTTACTTGCTTAAGAACTGAATGTAAATAAAACCCATAGCAACTAAGTGGTGTATTTTGAGAGCTGTCTACATGTTTGTAGCGTAGCTGTTCTTCCTGAAAACCTGGGTCAGGGATTTTTCTTTCTTTTCCTGGGAAGAATGTGCATCAGTAAAGTAATGCCTCCTTAATTCAGCGCAGCACCAGGGATAAGGTGGAGGGCACAAACCTCCTGACAGCCTGCCTGGATTGCCGCTTGCGTGGCTGCTCTGCATCCCCCAGTAACTTCTGAAGGAGCTTATGGAGAAGGAGCAAGCAGCTAAATGCTATTAAGATCAACATTTCCCCCCGCTCCTTTTTCTTCAGGTTACTAACTCCAGCAGAATTTCATTAGCCAGTAATGTGGCTGAAGGCCCACGAGCTGTGCTAGAGCAGTGTGCTTTAACCTCTCTCCTGCTACTGTTTTCCCGGGAATTCTCGTCTCTGTATGGCACCTGAAGAAGCTAATGAGTGCAGATGGCTGTTACCCTGAGCTTCTCCTTCTGCCAGTCATGGCAGTAGCTTGGGTTTTGAAGGAGGTTTGCTGTTGGGTGGAACATTCTTATTTAGCTGAACCAGTAGTTTGATAAACAAATTAGCATTACCTGAAAGCAGAAACCTGAAGTAAAGAACAGAACCCATCTGAAGAAGGAAACCCACTGCAAGCTTCCAAAGCTATCAAAGGAAGCATTGCCTGTTGAGAAATACCTGTGAAAATCAGGATATGCTCTTTTGATCAAGGCATTCATAACTAGACATGTGGTGAACTTTTTTCAGTGATAAAATGCCAGTGCAGGCAATTATTAATTTTGTCTGCGTGTTCCATGTGTTGGTGTCACTCATGTTTTGTTCATGCAGTGAACTGAACTGGGGAAATGATCTCGACTTGGACCCTGATGAGTTCTCTGGTCTGCTTCCCCAAGCAGCTTCACCAAATTACGTTCATATATTTGAATTGCAGGGACAGAGAGCACTGCCAGAATAAGTGCTTTTTTGGATGACAGCATCACAGACACTCAAAGAAAATCTAGTTATGTACTTGTCTTGATCTAGTTTTATTTTTTCAGATGAAATTACATGTGTTCTCTGACTACTTGACCAAATGAAAATTTTGGATGTTCTTCTACATGTCACTGTGTAAGGCAGATAACTAATATATTTCTCAGTTTTAAGGAAGCTTTTTTCCTATAACCAGAATGAAGAGGCTGGTATCACTGTTGAGTAGGGTTAAATTGAATACTCTGTGTGTGTAAAGATGCTCTCCAAGATAAATTTAATTCTCTGTTCCCAAAAATAATGTGTTCTGTTTATTTTTTCGACATGGCCAAAGTATGCTTTAGCCAAACACTGCAATTTGATATGTAAAGTGTTAAATTCTTTGTGACCTTAAAGTAAAAATCTTACCTCTCAGTGAGGAGGAGGGTTGTGGAGGAAGTTGGAGTGTAATCCTAAGAGAAATACAGTTTTTTCCCCTCCCACTCCAGCCTTCTTGTTCAAATAATGCTGAGTTTGCTGTGTAAGATCAAAGGTCTTTAAAAGTGATGTGTGAGTTAGAGCCTGGGAGTGTTTTTTAATGTTTATTTTTTTTCCCTTTATAGCCTACCATTTCAATATAATAAATTGTGACAACTTTTAGAATTACACAGAATCTGTATTTGCAGAGGATTTTCTAACATAAACTGGGAAGGAAGGAAGGAAAGAAAGGGATTTGGAGCTTCATTTTCCCTATCAAGCAGTGGGAGAATCTCATTTTGGGGTTTAGGTACTTAGCATAAGTCATGTCGACCAAATAGTTTCTATCAGATGTCCTCACTTCAGGCAGGTGCCTTTGTGTCAGTCACTTATTTCAGCTGTAGTGGTGTCCCAACACTTGGTTGGCTCCAGGAGCAGCGTGGCTGCGCAGGGTGGTTGGGCAGTGATCTGATCCAGATTAAAAATAACCGTGGGGGCAGCAGAAGGAATGTCAGGTTCCATTGCAGCCATTTTCTGGTCTGGGTCAGCGGGTGGCAGAGAAGTTGCTGCCCCAGCACATGGGGGAAGCGATGCTGTGTGGAAATAAGCAAAGGGTGGAGATGACGCTTGTTTGTTAAAGAACAAGTGTTAAAAAACCTGAATTCTTTTATTTACCCTATTGGTGCAACTCCCATTTCTTGAAAGCAATCAAGCCAGAAATTCCAGTTATGTTCTGGTTCCATGACTTCATGGGTGGTTGGGTTTGGTTTTGGGTTTGTTTCGGGGATTTTTTGTGTGTTTGGGGAGGAGGGGGTGTTCAGTAGGGGATTTTTTCGGTTGGCTTTGGTTTGGTTTTTTTTTTTGCTTTTGAGGTGGATCTCTGTAGGTGAGTTATGCTTTGGGAGGGAGGGTTGTGGGTGTCACTTTTGGGGGTTTTTGTTGGTTTTTGTTTACAGTGGATAGTGCTGGTTTTATAGCAGGGGTGGGTCTTGTTCTGTTTTTGCAACACATTATCCCTGGTGTGTGCTGGCATAGGTGTTTGTGCTGCCACCTGACCCTGCAGAGCCTCATCTGCGTCTTGTACTGCTTATTTTTTATGTAGGATAGCATTTCTTACCTGGTTAATATGTGTCTGCAGGGTACAGACAGGGCATTTGGAGAGTGAATTTGAGTGTTTTGAGTGTGAATTGCAGCTTGATGGCAAGTGTCAGCTTGTGGTCCTTAAAGCTAGTTTAGATTTTTTTTATTCTTACTATGTTGACTACACCGTTGGTATTGCACATGGAGGGTTATCAGCTCTCTAAACACTCAGCCTCAGGTTTTAATATTTCCTTAAAACTGGATTGCATATGTAGCTCTGCTTATGTCATTTGGTGCATTGTTCACTGGCTTTATCTGACTTCTTAATAATATGGTAGACTAAATAGCTATGTAGGAGTGCCTGTAGCTCCACATCTTATCACCTTTCCTGGCGAGGAATATCAGCTTGAGTGTACTGTTTCGTGAAGAGTTGTCCTAATCTTAGTTGTGGCTGCTGAAAGATGATCCCTGTGTCTCTTGTGCTGGCTGTGAGGCTGCACTCAGCTGCTTGGAGGGCCTGGTTCTGCTGGCTGTGCAAAATCCTGGAAGCGTGCAGCAGGAGGAGGGCAGGCCTGCCCCATTCAGCAGCAGCGTGGGCTTAGATGGGTGTAATCTGCTTCTCAGCCTTCCCTCAAGTGGTGTTTTGTACGAGACTTAAATCCTCACAAATTTTCTTGTGTACTAGGTTGTCATATTTCCAGAGAGTTTAGAGTTTGCAAATTACTTGGTACTTGGGAGCAGTGTGGCTTCTTGCTAAACTGCAGTGTTGGTAAACATTTATGGATTCAGTTTTTACACAGGATTTTTTTTTATTTTTTCATTTTTTTCTTGGCTAATACTTTTATCTATTGGGAAATTATGATTGGGAAAGGTGTACTTGAACTTTTATTTTCAGTTGTAGTTTTGATGTGAATGTACTGAATCTGAACAATTATGGTGCATTAAGTTCCAAGAAGCTTGTTCTTCTAGGTTAAAATTTAAAAAAAAAATTGAAAACTACTCTTCAGTTTTCTTGAATAACTGAATTGAAGATGCTAAATTAAACATGTGCTACTTGACATGCTAAAATTGATCAAACTGTCCTCAAAAGCTTTGAAACCATCCAAGTTTTTCAAGACAAGTAGAACAGTATTGAAGCAGGGTGCTTTGACTATTTAGGTCCTATCGCAGAACTAATGTGTATGTTTTGTCAGGTGTAATTATCCATCACAAGCATGTTTTGCATTCTTGGAGAAGAAATAACATTTGATCGAATTATTTATGAATCCAGAATAGATGTAAAACCTTGGGCGATTTAGGGTGTGTCTGGGTTTGATGCTTGTATTCACTGGAGAGTTTCTGTAAGGTTTTTTCTTGTGTCAGAACACAGGGGCTACACGTAGAACTTGGTGCCCATCTGCTTGGTCCAAGACTCCTTCCTCTTCATGTCATAGCCCAGGATAACTTTGCTGTACAGGTTTGGGGTTTTTTTCCCAGGCTTTTCTAAGAGCAAGTCTCTAAATGTGCAGCACAGTTCGCTGGAGTAGCTGAGGCTTCATCTTTCCTCAGATGTTCTTATTTTTATGGTTATACTGGGGCAGGGTCCCATGAGTCTTTGGTGCTCTTAATTCAGCATACCTTGATTTATAGAATAACAAGATCATCGAAATACCTTGTTTACAATTTCAGTGCTTCTCCTTAACTCACCATTATCTTCTGTTCCAGATACTTCATGCATGGGGTCTGCAAGGAAGGAGACAACTGCCGCTACTCCCATGACCTCTCCACCAGTCAGTCTGCCATGGTGTGCAGGTATTACCAGCGAGGATGCTGCGCTTACGGAGATCACTGCAGGTAAAGAAACGCCCCAGGCCATCCTGAAGGAGGCTTTTCACTCTGTATTTCTGAGTAAAGACTTCAGGGAAAGACAATAAATCTTTGTGTTTTCCTCTTTTGTTGCAACTTCAGAAATTTATAAAAATAGCTTTTCACAGACTGTCTTCTCTTGCTAAATACCGGTGTTTGCTATGCAAATAAATGAGCAAAGGCGATAACTGGTTTTCATAAAAGTGGTAGTTGTCAGGGCATGAAGTTTTCTATTTTTGATTAATAACACGAGTAGATTAATTGAAATCTGAGACTACATTCAGACTAGCTGAATGGATGAAACTGAGTTATGCTATTTAAGCGATCATAATAGCCTGAACAGGTAAGAATTTATTTTCCTGGTGTTGTCTCTTGAGGAATTGGTGCTCTGACACTGGAACTACCTTTTTGGAAAAGTAGTTGGAGTCTGTCTTGTAACTTCTAAAATGTCGCCTGTACAAAATAGCTTTACTTTATGAAAACATATTATGAATTAATCTATACCCCTGAAATTATAATTTAAAAAATTATGAAGAAAGAAAACAGATACTTTCCTAGTGGAGCAAAGCTTTACAAGGGCTTAGGAATGTTTCTATCATCATAGGTTCATTTTATTAAAACTTGTTAGAAGTTTCAACATTCTGTCTTATTGCAGCTCTAATTTATGATTTAACATTTGCGTCATGATTTTATATGGTAATTCATAGTTGGCTTTGCTTTCATGTTTAATGAAGGGTTACTATATGTAAGAAAGGTAACAAAGAAAACCTCTCTGTAGTCTTCTATCTACTAGTGTTGTTTTTTGGATCATGTAGATCAGTGGTCTTCAAACTTTATATCATGCACCCCATCAGTTCAACATTTTTGAGCTCCTACCAACATGCATATTTATAGTTTGTGTATATATATATATGTATATACACATCTTTTACTGTACTAATGTTGTATGCATTATAAAACATAATAAAAAAATCAGAATTTTAAAAAGGGTGTATTAAAGGTGAAATGAAAAATATTTAATAAATATTTTATAAACAGTCCAAAACTATTTTTATTGTCACTGAAAACCTTATTAATAATAATATTTTTTTACTGACAATAATGATTCAGTGGGCTTCCTTATTTTTTAAAATCTCAGTGTAACATTTTGTTATACAGGTATTTGAAGGTCTCATTCTAAGTTCAGTTTATTTCAGTCCTTGGTTTTAATGGCAGTCGTAGCTGAAAAAGATCTTTCACAAAGATATGCAGATCCAAAAGGAAGTGTATTGTTGGCTGCCTGTACTAATGTGTGATAAATTAAGCCAGTAAGTTTCCACTCCACCTTCCCTGATGTGGATCAGCTTCTAGTGCAGATTAACTGGAAGGTGTTGCACTTTTATGTTTTTAGAAAATGCATCCAAAATACACTGGAATGCTGAATTTGAAAGATTTTTAAACATGATAGAGAAATCACTTTCCAAGTTTTTTAAGTGTACAAGATATGGAAGTTTTTTTGTAGTTGACACACTTGGGTAGTTTTTGGCAATAAAATCGCATAATGGTGGAAATACTTCATTTTCAAAGTGTTGTCTCCATACCACAAATTTCCTTCAAAAAGTGGTTATGGGTTCATAGAATGACTTTATCTTGGAGGGACAGTTTGAATGTGGTTGGGTTTGGTTCGTTTGGGTGTTTTGTTGTGGTTTTTTTTTTTAATATCTGCTTAGCAACATACTGCTGGCAGTGACTTATCTAGTGTCACTTGGGTGCTTCTGGATCCATCTTTGCTACAAAGTGCAAAGATCTTGCCTATGAGTGATGCAGTGATGAATTTCTGGTGTGGTGCTATCCCTGTAACCTTACCCTGGAATCTTTTTGTGGTCAGAGCAGCTGCTCCTTCAGTGGTTTTCCTTGCACAGTGTTTCCATAAAGCATTGTTTTTATTCGAGTAGTTGTCTACTGTTGTGAATATATCTCCTCCAGTGCATCTTTTTGTCTTTATTAAAGAAGTAATTTGTTGAGAATGTTTCTCTTCTGGTGCATCTTTTCTTTGGTGTCTCACAAAAAGTAGTTCAGTATTGAAACATAATCTAGCAAGTGTCATAAGCTGAGATGTGTGAAAAACATCTGCACTTTTCCTTCTGCCATACAGCAAACTTCCCACACTGCAAAATTTGTTCTACTACTTGTTTTTTCAAATCTCTAGCAGTGTTTTCTACGTGGTTCCCAACAGTATTTGCTGACAAAGGAATGTGTTTTACTTTGTCACCATATTGTTTTCCATGAGTTATTTCAGTCATTGCCACAGCAAGAAGAACAAGTGGTCCTGTGGCATACGGCTTTTTGTCTTTCATTGTTACGAAACAAGCCTCAAAAGAGGCTTCTAAACCCTTACTGTGAAGTTCTGCAAAGTACTGGATTATGTGTCGCGTGACTTGAAACATCTTGGGAAAAATTGTGGAGGTTTGTCTTTGTCTTCTGGATGTTTTGATTTTCAATGTCTTGCTAGCTGAGATGGCTTCATGCTTTCAGTAGCTAATATCTCAAGGTACAATATACACCGAGGGCACGGTTCTTCATTACCAGAAGTAGATGTAAATCCATATTGCAGACTGCCTTCTTGGTAATCTTGATTTATTCTGTGGTTCCCCTCCCCCTAAGTTCAAGAGCTGATTAGGTTGGCATTGTTTTACTTTGTAGTGTGGCTGATGAGGAGCTCATAGTAGGAGTAGAAGTGTTAGCTCTGACATTTTCTTGTTGGCTTTTGCTCACATTATCAGTGTTGTCATCAGCCTACAGTTACAGGCATCTTTTCAAGCCACTTGTTCACTTTGTAAGGGTTAGTTTAGGTTAAACTAAAAGATCAGTTAATCTGTTGATTCATTAACTGGGTACAAGCAAATGTCACAATGTGCTGAAAGTGAGCAGTCAAGGGGGGTGCCACTATCAACCCACTGGGTGGTGGAACGCCTGCTGCTTCAGGGCACCTCACACGTACCACACGTGGGCCCTCTGGCATATGGACTGTGAGGACACTGCCATCAACATGTATCTTATAATAATAATTTATTGTATTTTTTAACGGGAAGAAACCCACTAAGTTCTAGTATATTCTTCCTGCACCCCAGCGGGTTGCCTTGGGCACCTTGTATGGTGCACACACATCAGAGGCCACAGATGTAGAGATCCCATGGCTTGAATTTTAAATTTACTCTTCATAGGATTAGGATTTGGATTTCCAAGCTGACACTTGCTTGGGAGCACCTCTTTAATATGCAAGAACTGGGACACTTCATTGTTTTAAATCATGACACAAGCTAAATGAATCACAGTCACTTCAAACTTCTGTATGATCTCAAAAAATTACCTCCTGTTGTCCTTGAAATTAGTCAGCAAATATCTAAGATTACAATGGTATATTTATAATTTATTTTCTCCACGTAGTCTCCTAGTTGCTAGAAGACAGATTTTTGGGGGAATGATGCCTTCCTGCTTAGTGTGGGTGGTAAGGCTCAAAGTGTTCTGATTATCATATTCCACAATGAGCAGAAAGAGGCATTAGAAATAAGTACTCAAATTTAGTGTAAAATCTGCATGAGGCGAGATGCTTAGACACAGGAAAAGAATCATTTATGTTGGTGGGGATCTCTGAATCTGTGCCAGCAGAGGCCAGGTTGCCCAAGGCATTGTCCAGTCAAGTTTTGAATATCTGCAAGCATGAAGATTGTGCAACCATTTTAGTGTTTAACTACTCTTACAGCAAATTTTTTTCTTAATATCTGTAACTGCAACTTCCCATTTTGGACTGATGTCTACTGACTCTCATCCTATCACTGCACCTGTTAGAAGAGTCTGGCTGACCTTTCCTGTGGCTTCCCGTGAGATAGTTGGAGACAGCAGTGTCTGTCCTTCGCCTTCTCTTTATAAAGCTGAATGAACTCATTTTTCTCATTCAGGAATACTACACATGTGTAATAGGTAAATGACCGGTTTGGGACGTGTTTGAAGTTTGTTCTGTGTAAGTTAAGTAAGAATTGTGTACGCTGTTCTTTTTTTTCTCCAAAATTTCGGAGTCCCTTGTGTTTCTTTGAGCAATGCTGACAGATTGCACAAGTGGAAGCATATCTCTATAAAGGGTCATCAGTGACTTCCTGTTCCAAGCCGTTTCTGGGTCCTCCTTCCAGATAGCATGTTCACATCTTCCTTAGTTTATTTTCAGTACATGGGGCTGCTGTCTGGAGGTATTTTCTTGTGGAAAGTTGACATGATGTGTTTTAACTTTTTAGGTATGAACATACCAAGCCACTAATACAAGAAGAAGTGACTGATGTGGATCCAGAGGCAGAAATTTATCCGTCAGTGTCCTCAGATTTTGCATCGCTCCCTGAAACAGTTGAAGAATTTATTGCTGAGGTAGAAGATGAAAATACGGATCTGGCAGCGGCGGGAGTAGGGGCTGAAGACTGGGTGAATGCAGTGGAGTTTGTCCCTGGGCAGCCATACTGTGGACGTGGTAAGCTGATCATGGGAAAACAGTGAATTTCCATCATGGCTCAACAGTTTCTATGTAGTGCATTTATTTTCATGCTTTTGAGTACAGCTGTTCATACTTACTGATCAGTTCAAGTGAGCTTGGGTTTTCCAACATGAGTAGTCAGACTGTTCCGTTCTGAAACCAGGTATATTTCAAGTTGGTCTCTGCATGACTGGCTTTCTCTTGCTGTGTTTCTGAATGACTTGAGAATATCCTTTGAGGTTTAGTTTGCATATGGGATGGGAGACAAAATTACTGGTCACGCAATTAATATCGTTACTCTGGAGAGATAATCCGCTGCCTTTGTGGTTTTGGCTGGTTGATTTGGTTTGGTTTGGGGTGATTTTGCAGTCTTTTAAAGGTTTTTCAGTGGAGGTGCAGGTTCCTGTAGAAGGAATTGAAGCCTAACGCTTACTTCTGTGAATCTCGTGGCCAGAGGCTGAAAATGAATTATTCTAGTTACCTTTCTGGAACTCAACTTTCTAATACTGTGACATAATGAGCTATTAGAAGTAGAGAGAATAAGACGCAAGAAGCTCATTGTATGGGACCAGAGTATTTGAGTAGCATACTTGTCATCTGTTTTTCCTGCAGAAAGATAACAGAGTCTTAAGTGAAAAGCAGGCTGAAGGTGTTCACTTTAACATTTTCTAATACTTGTCTAAGGCATGAGGAGGCCATGAGTACTTAAATAATTGTTTGAATTCAAAATGGACACCTTGCATCCAGAAGAGTTGGAAGAAGTCATGGAGTGCTCAGATTATACTGCTTTGTCTCCACAGCACTGCTCAGCTTCTCAGATTTGAAAGAGAATGACCTTCTCAGTGTTGCAGGGTGCTGCTTAGAGCCTCCTGCCATCCAGTTTGAGGAGGGGGAAGAGGAATGGTTAAGTGACACAGTTTGCTAGTGTTGTTGGGAAGTTTGATTGTGGAATTGTGTAATAGATCTGTGACTTGAGTATATCCCAAAGGAATGAAAACTTGACCACTACCTGTTAATGTGCCACCTTACTGTCATAAAAGATACAGCTTCTGTGTTTGTTGAGACAAAGGATTTTTAAAAATATTTTAATCAGAATATAATATTTTAGATTGGAAGGAACCTCTGGATTTCACCTAGTTCATTTCCTGCTTAAAGGTTGCCAGGGACTTTGTTCAGTTGAATCTCTATCCTCAGAATGTTCAAAGGGCCATAACCTCTGGGTATCCTTTGCAGTGTTTGACTTCTTTCACAAAGAAAGCCTCTTGCCTAGTATGTAATTGGATTTTTCCCTGCCTCAGCTTGCCTTCTGTCTCTTGTCATGTGCACATCTGAGAAGAGTCAGTCTCTTTTCCTGGGCTTCAGCCCCGTTAATGACTGGCTGGCCCTCCACTGGAATCAATTGATTGCTAGTCAGAACAGCCAGAGATCTTTTAAATACACACAGTCCTTACAGAAGAGCTGGTGCTTCTTCCTGAAATCTATGTCATTATACTGTTAACTCAGTTTTACTAACGCAGTTTCATTTTCTAGGGGTTAGGCTTATTTTTCATGCAAACTTGTGCCAGATTAAGTTAAACAACGTTCTCTTCTGTGAATCTTGTTGCAAATCTCTTGTTTTATAGCGTTTGAAACTTGATGTATTTTAATGTACAAACATACTCATCTGTTTCTGTTCTGAACAGTGCTACATGATGCTAATTCCCGTGGTGACTTTAAAAACACTTTACTTATCTGAAGCAGCTGTCTTTGTTAAGCTACAGAAATAAAAATGTGTGCAGTGTGTTGTTCTATAGTATATGCCTTAAAGCAGATTATTCTTGTCAAATCGCTGGAGAAATGTACAGATACTTGGAAACTTCAAAATGAAACATTTCTCAAGGTTACCTAGAAGCCTGTGTGTTTAAAATTGTCTTACAAAGATTCAAGGTTGGCAGTTTAACCATGCATAGCTTGGACTATAATGCTCACCTTTTACCACGATTCTCTGATTTGGGACTAAACCTGGTATCTTGAAGATGACTTTAGAACCTAGCATAGAAAATAGTGATGATTCTTCAGATACTCACTTGTTAGTTGTACAGATGTGCCACTTTTCTATACTTGTTCTGCAGCTATTGCTGCTCGATGTTCTGCAGTAACTGAGGAAGCGTAGAAAGGTGGAAATACGAGAAACACTAAATTGGGTGTCTGCTTGCTGTTACTAAAAGATTAATGTGTTTGATGCTACGGAGCATGTCCTAAAGTGTAAGCAGGAGGTGTGTGGATCAAAGGTAACAAACCGGTTTTTCCACTAGCATAAATTTTACCCTGTTGACTGGGAAATGGGCAGTGAG
Organism: Dryoscopus gambensis; assembly: GCA_013389985.1. Taxonomy (NCBI): domain Eukaryota; kingdom Metazoa; phylum Chordata; class Aves; order Passeriformes; family Malaconotidae; genus Dryoscopus; species Dryoscopus gambensis. Next base: position 92,646 of record WEIT01013741.1, on the reverse strand, counting down.
AAGGTGGAGATTGAGTCCACCTACTGGTGAGCAGAGATTTGGAAAACAGCAAACAGAATCAGAGAACAAATGTTACTCTGAGGGATGTTGGATTTGTAACTGCTGAGACAGTGAAGTCTTCTGAATTTTTCTAATTGTGCTTTCAAAGAAGAAGTAAAACTGTAGCTGATACAGTGCAGTAGATATAGAAGATATGCATACTGTTCCAGCCTCACACTAAAGGAGTTTCTTCCTAATACCTAATCTAAACCCATTCTCTTTCAGATTGAATTTTAGTTTGAAACGGTTACCCTTGTCTTACTACTACATGCCTTTGTAAAAAGTCCCTCTTTGTTTTTCTTGTAGGCCCCCTTCAGGTCCTGGAAGGCTGCAGTAAGGTCACCCCGGAGCCTTCTCTTCTCCAGGCCGAACAACCCCAACTCTCTGAGCCTTTCCTCATAGGGGACGTGTTTGATCCTTCTAACCATCTTCATGGTCCCCAACTAGGTACAAAAATCTGTGACAACATTAACTCGAGCAAACACTGGCAAATGCAACAGTTGAGGGAATAGAAACTGAATGGTAGTTGTGACTTTTGTTATGTCTTTTGGAAGTGGAGACCATGGATTTCAAGTGGGAGGGCAAGTGGGATTTCAGTAAGTAAGTACATATTGTCATGTCATGCTGGGCTACTCAGAGGAGTCTATAGAGCCTAGTGTATGGTTTCTTGTAACTTTTCTTGGTGCTGGTTCACTAGAACTTGTTGGGAGGAAGAGGTAATGAACACACTTTGTTTGGGAGTCTCTGACTGAAAATGAGCAAGTTGCCAGGTGACTTGTTACTCAGTTGCTCACGTGCTTTGAAAAGTGTGTTTCTAACCAACAGACTGCTCCAAGATCAACGTGAGTGACCACTACAGTTAGAGGTGGTTCAAGAAGCAGACTTGATTTTATCTTTGAGAGTTAATATTTTTCTGCACTAATCTTCAACATTTGCTTGTTCCTCCAAACTTAAGTCACAGGGACCTGCATTTTCTTTTTCTTTGTCCTAAAACTAACAGACTGCTGCATGCCTATTGTTATGTCTTTGCTCCATGGGGATGAAAACTGTGTGAGTGTGCAGCCTCTGATTAATTTTGAGAAGGAGTCTGTCCTTCTCTTCAACTGATCCAAGTATGCCTTTGGTAGTTTTTGCTTGTTTCTCCAAATCTAGTGCTTGAACAGCTTCTAAAAGTTACTCTTTCTTATAGCATAGATGACTTGTTACTCTTGTAATAGCTTCCGGTTATGTAAATGAACTCCAGCTGCTGTTCTTCCTGGTGTTTACTCTGAATATAGGAACGCTGTATGTTTATTGCATCTTCAGTTTCACATTGGCTGCTTTTGTCTTGTAATTCAGTAATCATCCTACTTAGGTAATAGTCTCAAAAGGCTGACTTGTGGTGAGCCAGGCAAGCATGTGTTTGAGGTACAGGGAGAAGTGTTCAGCAGTAGCTGTCTAAAAGGGGGCAGAGAAAAGATACAGATTTCAGTTCAATTTAGAATTAGGTAAGGGAATTTACTTGGGATTTTGCAAAACTGATGGCTAGCTTAGAATGCAGTTGAAAATAGCCTGAATTTCAGTTTCTTAGGTTCATGTGTCTGGCTAATTGACCAGATAGATACCTGTTTAGGACAGGCATTTTGGCAAATATGTAGAATGGAGTTAGTTTGAGAGGTGTGGACACCACTTTTCTATCAATCCTGGAGATACATGGGAGTCCAGAAATGAAAGTTTGTTCAGTGTTCAGGCTAAATAAGAGTGTACTAATAAGCCTGCACATAAGGAACTACTGATGTGGTATTGCCATACTAGCATTTTGTTATGCTGGATACACCTTTATTACTTCAGCTGTGTAATTTTTGGGGAAAAAACCTGTTAACTTTAGCTGATATGAAAATTTTAGCTGAAGTGAAATTGATTTTAAAAGCGGTGAGAGATTTGTAGCCTCATTTTATGGTTGCTGAACCAGAGTCTGTATAACAGTGTATTTAAGCTGCTGAGGACTAGTGTGATTTTTCTAGTGTGGACTTAGCCTGTAAATGGATCTTCCCTGACCACTGAAACTTTGATAGCTTTAATCTTGTCTGGGTTGAAGGATGAAGAAATTGGTCTTGAAATTTCTTGAGTGGGGAAAATAATTTGGTTCAGGTGGAAGGTGTGTGAACTTGGACTGAAATGAATCTAGGTTGTTTCTATTATTCTGTTTGAGTAACCTGAATGTTCTTACTCCCAGCGCTCAAAATCTGAATGTGCTGCATACTGTTCTTACTTCTGTTCCTAGCTGCTCCTTTCTGTGCTGAAGCACCCTTGCAGGAAATGGTGATTGAAGAAGAATATGAGAAGCAGCAGGCAGATGTGGAGATGAAGAAGGAGCTGTGCCCCTATGCTGCATTAGGAGAATGTCGTTATGGAGAAAACTGCGTGTATATCCATGGGGACGTGTGTGATATGTGTGGCCTGCAGGTCTTGCATCCCATTGATGCTGCACAGAGATCTCAGCACATAAAGGTAAGCAAACAGCTGTCTGGTGTTTAGCAGCTGTAAGTTATTGCTTCCTAGCTCCCCTCAATCACTTGTTACTAATCCCCTTTCATTTGAAGGTGTGTGCAGGTCAGGCAGTGAATGAAATTCCGGTTGTAAACTAGACCGTTTCCTGCCAGGGCCATACTCAAAAGCAGCTGGATTTCCTTATCTGTGCTGGGAGAGCAGTCTGCTTAAAGATACTAAAGCTTTGTTCTTTGCCTAGTAAAAGTGGATGGTCTTTTAGATGGCCTTTTCATGTTTAAAAGTGGTGTCTGAAGGAAGGAATTTGAACTCTGAATTGATTGTTCCCCATTACTTGAGCAAATTTTGAGGATAAAGATTTTTTTCAGCTTAATCACACTCTATTTCATTATGCAAAACAGCAAACTGAGTTTAAAAACCTGCTTAAACCTCACCAGGCGACCAGTTGTCTCTGTAGTTGTTTTCTTTCTGTCTCCTTTTCAGTCTTGCATTGAAGCTCACGAGAAGGACATGGAGCTCTCCTTTGCCGTCCAGCGTAGTAAAGACATGGTGTGCGGGATCTGCATGGAGGTGGTGTATGAGAAAGCCAATCCTAGTGAGCGCCGCTTTGGGATCCTCTCCAACTGCAGCCACACTTACTGTCTCAAGTGCATCCGCAAGTGGAGGAGCGCTAAACAATTTGAGAGCAAGATTATAAAGTGAGGCGCTTTCCCATTTCGATTGTGCTTTGTTACTGTGGAAGAACTTAGTAACTTGTGACAACTGGCAACAGACTTCCAGATGCAGACTGCACAGAAACTGCATTTAATGCATACTAACTGTTAGTTTAGGAGTGAAATAATTGTTAGGGATAACATTTACACTCTGATTTGGTTAATATGACTTTAGTTTGCAAAACTCAATGGTAGTAAATAACTGTTGTTTATATAGTAGCATGTTGTCCAGTGATTAGTGTTTATGTCTTGGACACCCAGGCAGGAATCTGGAAACAGATTAACCAGTTCAGAATGTATGCTGCTTAATTCATTTCTGCCTTAGAGCATTACTCATTTGGCAAAACATTTCTCCATTTAAGGCTGTTCTAGGAAATACAAAGTTCCAATCAAATAAATACAGGAATAATACCAAAATAAATTTATTTAATTCTAAAGCAAAAGGAGTCTGTGTGAAGTGTTTTTTTAAGCTTTTCTGAGACAAAGCTGACGAGCTGCCATTGCCATTGAGTTCTTGAAGAACAGTTTAGGTTATCTTCATGTATAAGAGAGTCTAGATTGAAAAGGTTGTACAGCAAGTATGAGTACAGTACCTCTTTAAAGATGGGTTTTTGCCATGACTTGTTATATAGGAGAGAGAGCGCCCTGTAATGTGGAATTTTGCAGCACAGTCTGTTCATTTCCCAGGTCCTGCCCAGAATGCCGGATCACATCTAACTTTGTCATTCCAAGTGAGTACTGGGTGGAGGAGAAGGAAGAGAAGCAGAAACTCATTCAGAAATACAAGGAGGCAATGAGGTATGAGCAATGCAGCCTTTTATCAAATTGAGACTGCAGAGATAAAGACACACATGGAGAAGAAGGGTGTTGATGTAAAGCCCCTTTTCACACCTCCTTTCCACCACCATGTGTGACGTGCGTCTTTGCCTATGCCCACAGATGCATGCACGCAGTCCCAAAGCTATTCCTGTGTTCTTTCACCCCGGTCTTTCCCTTCTCTACACAAAGCACCGGTGGTGTAGCCATAAGACAGTTCCAGCTCACGCACTGCACACCGTTGGTGTCCCTCTGCATGCCTCAGTCCACATGTAGTGTAATAAATCATTTTTGCATGTAGGTCTTTTACTCACAAAATGCCTTGTGCTCCTGGTACCTGAGATCCTTGTGGGCTGCAGGTAAATGCAATTCTGAAGTCTGATTGGGGTCTGCTGTCAGTAAGGGTTATGATATTTTCCTTTCCAGCAACAAGCCATGCAGGTATTTTGATGAAGGCCGTGGGAGCTGTCCATTTGGAGGGAACTGCTTTTACAAGCATGAATATCCTGATGGCCGCCAAGAGGAGCCACAAAGACCCAAAGTAGGAACCTCAAGTAGATATCGGGTCAGTGCTGCTGTTTAATTGCCCTTTCCATAGAGAGACAGCAGAAGGGGGGTGTGCATTATGTCTTCTGCCTTGAGAAGAGGATAGGGAAATATTGACTCTTCTTTTTTCCACTTCTGATAGACCTCTGTAATGGTGAATATGAAGGAAGCGGTGCTCTAAAGTTTGTGAATGCTGGAGGCCAAGATGGAAAGACTAAATTTTAAAAGCTTTCCTACAACATACTGAAGTAGAAATGTTGGGTAGCATTAATGGGGGTGTGTAAGGGTAAATTCTGCTGGAGGTCAGTATCTCCCTGAAAGAGAAATGTGATTTCTTGCATGTCAGAAAGTACTCCAGGGGCATTGTCAGCCTCTGGAAAGGCTCCTGCTTTGTACCAGTAGGTCACGTGGGGAAATCCTTGTGTTCCATTTGCAGGCCCAGAGGAGGAATCGGTTCTGGGAGTTCATCGAGGAGCGAGAGAATGGTGATCCCTTTGAAACCGATGAGGATGAGGTGGTGACCTTTGAGCTTGGTGAGATGTTGCTTATGCTGTTGGCAGCCGGAGGTGATGATGAGCTAACGGATTCTGAGGATGAGTGGGACTTATTTCATGATGAGCTGGAAGATTATTATGATTTGGATCTATAGCACCTGTCAGTGGAGTGTGGACTGTTGTCTTGGCTTCAGGCAGTAGCTATTACCTGTGGTGTTGTGGCAGTGCCTGTGTTTCTCCTAGGCAGGCCAATCAATTCCAGGTGCTGTTGTAATAACTTTTACCCAGGGTCTGTCTCTTCCCCTCCCCTCCTCTCCCACCCCAGGAGTGTTGTTTTTCCTCTGTTTAAACAAATAACAAGAAATAAATCTTTAAAATGTTAGTTTTTGTAAAAATAAATTTAACTGTCAAACAGTTAGCTTAGGTTTGTTGCTTCATCTGTGTACCCAACAGAGTTCACCCAGTTCCAGGGTTAAAGTGTTTACAGGACTTCCACACTCATTTTGAAGAGCCCAGATACAAAAATGAGCAGTGGCCATGCAGTGGGGATGTAAATTGGCTGATGGCCTTTATTCTGTCTTTGTACCAATATTTCTGATTTCAGGCCAGATAAAAGTATTCTTTCTGGAATCAGGTCCGTTCCAGCCCCCTCATGTACACGTCTTCATTTGTGACTTTTGGTCTCTGTTTACTTGCACATTACTATTACTACTGTGTAACCAGAACCAGGTGTGAACGTTCTGGATTTTTACTGTGTTTAGCATGAAAGGAAAATGTCTTTGTGAAAGGAGAACTCTCTATGTGTATATACAGATAAATGTAGAGTTGGACCTCAAGGATGGGGAGACTCTGTGTAAGTTAAAAATAACAAAACCATCTTTCATCCCCTCTTGGTGCATGAAGTCTAGCCTCCAGCTGGACATGAAACTGGTCTAGTGGTCTCAGCCCAGACTGGGAAACGATCCTGACTATCGCTTAGCTTGATAGATGGCACTCCCTAACACACCAGCTCTCTTTCATGTGTATGATTAGGGTTGTCCAGGAGCAGAAATCCGGTTAGCCAAGGTGGGGTCAGAGGAACACCAGAGAGGACCCTTCAGCTTTATCGCTCTGTAAGTTTTAGAACTTCATGTAAACACTTAAGCCGTGAGCTTTGCTAGAAACTCGCTGTGCCTCCCAGCTGCTTTGAGGTACTTGTGCCTCTCTGCAGCTGAGTTGGGCAGGTTGCCTGGTAAAGCTGTTCAGTTTATGTGAGTTACTGCTTACAAAGGCAGTCGTGCAGTTTCTGGCTGTAATTTGCATTGAGAAATTACTTTGCCACCAAAGCCCCAGCACAGGAATTTTAACCTTGCATTACATTATTGCTGTTTTTTATTGACTTGTGGATGCCCCGTGATCTGTTCTCCTGCTGCTCTTGTCCCCTAGACTGCCTCTCCTTTCACTTTTAAATGGAATGAGAAATTGTTCTGAGGTCTATAACGTATTGTTTTGCAGCTGCCTTTTGTAAGAAGCACTTTTCCCAAATAAAAAAAGTTTAAAAAAATTTAAACAAGAAGTCAGTCTGTTCTTTTAAATTTGAAGCTTCTGGTTGTTAACTTATTTTTGTGTGTGTTTCTGTAAATACAAAGGCATTTACGTCAGTTGTTACTAACTCCTGCAGAACCGTGCAATGCTTAATACAGGATTCTAGCATGGTTAGAGCCTTTCCAGCAAAGAGCCTGTAACGCAAGGGACACATTGCAAACAGACAGCTGAGACAGCTGATACATTGAAGGAGTATCTGGGGCCACTAGTCAGAACAGACGTGTCCTGCTTTCTCAGAAGTAAGTTCCACACTATTGTGTTAATTTTATTTGCACTGAAGAAAGCCAACTGCAGGATATACTCTTATCCACAGTTTCATATCGTAATGCTGTTTGGACAGCAAGTCCAAGCACTGCTACAGGCTGCCTCCTGAGGCTCCACGTGCTTGAGGCCTGTGTGTGTTCAGATAGAAGCATTTTTCTGCAGAAATACACAAAGTTGGAAGTAAACTGCTAGAAGCATATTCAGATGCTGGGGGATATGATTAAAGAAAAGTTTAAATGAACAGAGTAAAGCCATTTTTGGTTTGGGTTTTTTTCCCCAGGGACAAGTAGCAGAGGGAAGACAGTAATGTAATGTAATTTGAGTAAATGACACTAAACTGATAAAAGGGAGAAAACAGAAAAAAATTAAAGCCTTCCTGCCCTACAGGGTGAACATAAGTTTTTACATCCTACTGAAAAGCTTGATTCAAATGCGAGTTTGTTACAAAGCTGTGTTCTGATAAGATGGAAAAAGGTAATGAACTTACCAGCCAGAGCACACCCGTGAGCTTGCTTTCCTGCGGGGTCAGGAGTGGGGTGCTTTACTCTCTGCCTCGGTGTACCGTGGTGGCTGCTGCTGCTTCCAAAGCTTCTTCCTGTTCATGTTAGAGAGGAGGCTGAGAATACCCAGATGAAGGATTTGCTTTGGTGGAGGCTGGTGGGTGGAGCTGTGCGGCCACTGCTGTGTTCACATGCATCATGACAAGTAGTTCCTCCTGCTTTGAACTGTGCTGTGGTTCCTGTTGTGCAGGTTCAGGAACCGCCTGTGTTTGTCCCCAGGCCAGTGCTGCTGGGCGCTGCTTCCTGCCCAAACCGTGCTGTGGGAGGCTTGTTTCTCAGCTGGCTGGAGCACTGTGCCTCCCACCCGCACCAACCCCAGACTGGGACAGCTGAAAATAGTAGGGCCTCTGAAATAAGTACGTTAGTAGGCTGCTATGTTTTTCCTCTGTGAGAACAGGAATAAATTCAGTAGAATTAAGATAAGCTTATAATGTAAGAAGATTGAGGATGACAGCTTAGGCTGTGCTGTATTCTCTTCAAGGAAATACTTAAAAGTACAGAAACTGAAGAGGCCAATGAGAGTAGCGTCAATGGAAAAGGTATAAAGTCTCCATAAACTTGCACCAGCAGAACCTTAATTTCACATCAAAAATCTTTAGAAGAAGAGGGATGCTGTCACTTGAGGTGCCTTGACTTTACTCCCTAGGCCAGGATGTATACATTTAGTTTGATACAGACCTTTGCCTCTTGTGGGAAGTGCAGAGTGACCATACAAGGTAAGAGCACTTGTTACAACTTCTGCTGCTTTAGTTCAAATGGTGGTAGCACAGCTGGCCTTTGTGGCCCAAGGTGGATTGTAATCTTTGAGGAAATACTGAAATTCATTTAATGAAATACTAAGTAACTTTCCTGCTACTGCAGGTACAGAGGAGATTTCTGTTTGGAGGGTACCATGAGCTATGGGGTGTCTCATGTTTGGAACAAAACTTGTGTTGATGAAATTATTAATGCTGCAGCAATCTAAAATGAGGGAATCCGCATGTAATCCCTTAGGATTGAGATACAATACAGGACTGTGCTGCAGGGATCAAGTAGCTACAAAGTCAGTTTAATGCTAGCGTTAGAAAGGCATTAAACTGTAGTTGTGATGAGCCTCACTTCAGGTTAGAAGAACTAAGGAGTGAAAACTGTATAAGCAGTGATGTTCACGGACCCAGCAGTAGCAAGGAAATGCGGGATTGCAAATACGCTGGACTCTTGCCGTTATCCATGGGTGTGCCATTTGTCAAGCCACACTCAACCCCTGCTTGATGAGACTGCATTGATAGAAGCTGTGCAGGCAGCTGAGTGAAGGTTGATTTACAACAGCAGCATTAGAAAAAGTGCTTTAAAAGAATTTTGAAAGCCCTACCCATCTGAAACTGAATTCCTATTACAAAGTGAAGTACTCTTAAGACAAACGGGCTCTTGGCCTGTCTAGAACTACTCTCAAAGAACTGTGATACCCCAGCATTGCCTGTTGGTGTAGTTCTAGTTCTTAACACAGTTGCTTAAGAGTGGTGCTTGAAAATTTTTTCAGGAGCCAGTTTGCTGAGCAATGACTATTTAGGCCCCTCACACACAGCTGCAGGCAAACGTGGTGGTGTGGGAGCTGAGAGCCATGAAAATGCCTGCTGGCAGCCCACATCGGGAAGGGGTGGCTGTAACAGCACTGCCGTTAGAGCACTCACCTGGCTGCGGGAAGCTTCACTTCCAGCTCCTTGTCGAAAACCACAGGCATGCATCTCCTTCCTGAAAGAAGGCTCCAGGATAGAGCGCTCCACCTCTGTTCAGGGTCAGAAAATTGTCTCCGTTCCAACTATACTTAAACATTAACTGGAATGATTAGATAAGAACCTCAGCTTTTGTAATTGAGAGCCTGTCTTCTGCATATGAAACAAAGCCTGAGCACATAGGCAGTGCTGTGTGCCTTTCCACATCGCTTGGCTGCTGTTGTGTTGGCTTTTAACTAGGCAGGTCCTGGGAGGTGTCAGTTTGGTACATTTTAAAATATTTCTAATTATTTTTATTACCCTGTTCCACCAATAGGTACTGCTTCATCTCATTTGGCCTGGCTGTGACACCAATGCAAGTAACGTGCCACAGCAAAGATTCAAATACTTCTTCCCAGTAGATAAGAACTTAACAAATGAGCTCATCTTCAAGCTGAATGTGCAGCTCTTAAAACTGAAACCTAAGGGACAGTAATAGTTTTTATAAATAGTCTTGTAAACTACTTTATAGCCCTTTGTACAAATGCATTAATCATGCTGTCAAGAAGCACTTGGAATTTGATACGATTTGCATGTGATGCTGGGGAACAAACCATGAACAGAAGGTTCCATAGCAGTTAATGCTACTTTGCCTTGTCATAGCTGTGTGTTTCCATCTGCTCTCTGATGGGGAAAGGCAGAACCACAAAGATTATGCTGAGCTTGTATTTTAATCTAGTGGTTCTCACAGTCTAGAATAACAGGCTATACGCTCATAGCTTCACGTATAACCTCATGAGTAATAGCATTACCAATATACTCTGAAGAACCTCGTTAGCAAGTGCTGCTCTTCACTCATGTGAGGACAGCTGGAAACGCGACCACGTGGAAACCATTCAGTGTAACTGCCCAAAGGCCTCGCGGAAAGTGCCAAACAGAAGCAACCAAAAGAGGTCACGTTCCTGGTATAGCTGCACAATGGGTAGGTGCCTAAGACTAGTTTCTCGGAGGAGTAGGAAGCCTGTTAGACCTGTTAAAGGAAAGGGAACAGTCACAAGCCTGTTCTCCCTGATCCTGTGTTGCACAGCTTTCTGCCAAGGAAGGTCTTGCTTTGCCAGTAACTCCAAATGTGTGGGAAGGGAATGGCAAGAGCCCTGTAACCTGGCAGTGCTGGGCACTCAGGATCACGTCAGCCTGCAGAAGTCTCCATACTGAGGGTAAGCAAAATAACTTCATACAGCAGTGGCTAATTAAGATGGTAAACCCAATGAACCACACAAAGTTAACACTCTGCTGGTACCATCCTTCCTCTAACTCTTGACCAGTGAAAGATTGTAACTGGAGATAATAGCAATACTTTTGCTATTGCAGTCTTCTGGAAGATACTACAAAAAAAAAAGGCAAAAATGATGGATTACAAACTACTACCAGGAATAGAAATATTAAGCTTACATTTGACTGCTTTCATAGTGACAAGAGCTGTAGAAACTACTTGGAAGCTGGCTTGCCACTTTAAAAGGCTATGGTATTTACTGTTGCTTAAATGTGCAAACTGAAATGCAACTACTAGGCTAGTAAAAATGAAGAAGGAATAAAGATTTAAAAAGTAAACATGAGAAGGAGGATGCCTGAAGATGAAGCTTTCTCCACAGCAGGCTATAGCAAGAGGGTAGCATGGAAGATTCCGCCCTCATTTTACAGAGCTGAATTAACCCCTGCTCTTTGCATGTAATAGCAAAGAACCTGGCCAGAGAAAGCATTATGAATATTAGAAATATTTCCAAGACTATTATTCAATGATTCATTCTCCTTTATTTTTTGTGCTTCTCAGACAAGATTTTCCAGCAATACTTGCTACATGTTTTTCCCTATTTTTCAAGGACTTAGGAAACAGGGGCAGCCAGCCATTGGGTAGGCTGGCAACACCCCAGCCTTCCCAAGGCTGCTTTGCATGTAACACAAACTGTGTTTTATCATTACAGAGTTTGAGTTGCAGTTCATAGCTTAACAGTAACTAAGTGATACACTTTGGTACATGTGGACTGCAGTGAAAAAAACTTCCTCTGATATTTCTTTCCACCTCCTCCTTCCCTGTTTCCATCTCCTGGGAAAAAAAATTGCAAACAAAACAACAGAAAAAACCCCTCAAAACCCTCACCAAAAACCCTCAGCCCAAAGCCTTCATTCAGTTCGGGTATCCAGAAAAATAAGCCCCAAGTAGCAGAGCTTGCAACTGGGAGGAGCAAGCCAAAACCTGCCATTGCTACCAATGTTCAGTCTCCACAGCAGTAGCAGATAACTCACCTAGGGCAGGTCTCAGGTGCACCCCATACCATTGCCTTACCGCTCTAACGCAATTTAAATTTTAAATTTTTTACCTAATTTAAGCCATCTTACCCCTTGCTGAGTTTTACAGGAGCTTGCATCCATCCTTCACGCTCCCTTGAAAATCTACAGGCGTACTCTCAAGCTGCCATTGGCCCATCACACAAGCTACAGAAAGCTTTTGGTTAAAATCAGCACATCAAAAGCAGGTCAAGGTTAGCAGGGAGGAAAGAAAAAAAAAGGTCCTTTCACTGGAAGCTTTGCTGCTCCCAGCTCGTCCATGTAGCAAGGTGGAGATCAGGACTGGAAACAATCCTGACTATTACAAAGCAAAGTGAAAGGCAACTTTTCTCACCCCGGGAGAAGTGTATCATATTCTGCCTGCTATGCCACCCCAGAGATGTCTCCAGGTTTGTCTGGTGAGGAGCTCAGGGCAGATGAATCCTGTATTCTTTCACAAATATTATTAAGCTCCTTGGGATGGGTGACTATCTGCCTGACATCAGGAGAGCTCCTAAATGAAAGTTTGGGCAGGAGTGGGTTAGTGCTGTCCAAGCATGTGTCAGACTTTTTACAGCTACTGGCAGAGAGGAAAGTGCTCGTACTTAAAACGAGCAGTGCAGCTTAGACGGGTCAGTGCAGAGCTCTGGTGCAAATTTATCTTCTGACACAGCCAGAAAGACATGTAAGGATATAATTAAAGGCAATAATTTTTATAGTTCTCTTTGGTTAAGGCAAGGGCAGCTTCCCGAGTCCTCTCAGAAGTTCACGTTGCTATGTTCAAAGCAACCTGTGCTACCAACAGCAACAATGATCTCTGAAAATACTCACAAGCCAAACTGCAAGGTAGAGATATCAAGAGATGGCTTGAGGCCACATAGAACACTTTCATCAACTGAATAAAATTGAATCAAACAGCCTCAGAAGGATGGCAGTTTCTAAGTTCTCCCTGAAGTCTCTTCAACAGGAACACTGGGTCTTCTCCACACTTGGACTGGCAATCACTGGCCTGGAGTCAAGACTGAAGCTGTTTGGGGGGTTCTCCCCGTGAAGCTGTAAGGTATTTCGGGCTATGAGCTCCTTAGCCATTAATGTGAACACCTCTTCTATGTTTTGAGCTTCTTTTGCTGACGTCTCCAGCACAGCTAAGAGCCCATGCTTCTCTGCCAGGGTGCAGGCATCTTCAAACAGCACTTGGCGCTTGTCCAGCGAATCTGATTTGTTCCCTTAAAAGAAGGCAAAGACATTCTTCAATCACTTAGCCCTTCTAAAATTTATTTTTAAATGCAATGCATGAATTCAGTTTTGTTAAACAATAGATTTATGTTAGGAGTAAGACTTACTGGAAAGAACAAGATGTGAGCACACCAGAGCCACAAATACAGACTGCGGATCAAAACTGCAGCAAATCATATGATAGCAAACAAGAGGAAATCCAAGAAAAAGCTAAAAACCTGTGTTCATGTAATTACTTAGTGTAGGTAGTGGGGCTAAAGGATTATTTAGAAGCAACTGTTGGTCCTATTCCCTAGTGGGTTTAAATGTTAAGTAGCATTAAATTGAATATTTGAAAAAAAAAATCTTTTAAGATGGTGTAAAAAGAAAGACAAGAATTCAGATCAGCTACCTTAATGCCTACAGTATCTACTTGTTTCTGCACGTATAGATTAAACTTTTACTTAAAGCACTTTAGTCAAAATCTATCAGAAGCCATGAAACACCTCAGATAAAATACCTTTGTATATTTAGGCAGTTGCAGCACATGTGGATTTATCAGCACTAGTAGCTGGCTGAAGTCTACGTTCGTAGTTTCAAGACAGCCCTTCATCAAATTCACGTCTTGAATTTGAAGTGTATGTAAGCCAACTACTGTCCCATTAAGTCCCTTTCAATTTTTCTAACGGAAAAAAACAAACAAAAAAAACCAACCCAAAACCAACCTACCCCACAAAAGAAAACCCCAAAACAGCCAAAATACCTAAAAAACTCCAGCTTGAGGGCTATTTCAAACAATAAAAAGAACCCACCCACCTTTTCCTCCTTCAGTTCCAGACAGGAAAGTTGGGTTTCTTAGCCTTACCCTCCTGCTAGAAAGGTGTATAAAATGACTAAGCCTAATTAAATGTACAAAGACTTCTGCCAAAGTAAAGCAAACAGCCCCAGCTTTGGAAGAAAGCACCAAGCTAGAACTTTAACAAAAGCTTTAGTTTTACTGATTTCAGAACTTATCTCTTTAAAAAAACACAACCACCACCACCAGCCCCCACCACACACCGATAAGCCTCGTTCTTTAGATTCATGACAGAAGTTAGAAAAACCCGGCCAAAGCGTAGCGATTTACACCTCCCCTGCCCCCGATTCCAAGCACTGCATTCGATGCAGGTCGGAATTAATCGTTTGCTTCTTCCAGAGGAGGGGCGGGAGGAACGCGCGCAGCACAAGCGCGGAAGGCGCCGGGAGCAGCGGCAGCAGCCCGGGGGCCCTGCCGGGGGCTCGGCGCTGCCCCAGCCCGGGCTGCGGCGGCTGCGTGCGCTGCTCCCGGCACGGCGCCACAGCTCAGCCACGGCAATGCAAACAGACGCTCTGGCGTCTCACCACACCAGTGCTCTCATTTGCAGCTTCTTCCTTGCGGGAAGGAAGAGCAATAATAACCACGAAACCCAAGGGAAAGGAGCCACGCGGCTTCCTACCGGCTCCATTCCCGGCAATTCCTAGTCATTGCTTTCCTCAAGAGGCAGTTTCCTGAGCGCTGGTGGAATGCAAGCAGACTACTCCACGCTCTGCAAAAGCCATCTCCCCATCTATTGTCTTACCTGCTCGGAATCCCATTACAGAGCAATGCGCATGCATATCAAGAGAACAGAGAGGAAAGATGAGAACCGGGAGTTGAGTTGCTTTGTGCATTCCCCTTCCTCTTGAATTACTGAGCTGCTACATTCCTGTGCATCAGGAGTACAGCGTCAGGCTTACTGCAATTCTAACACCAACAAGGTGGTCCCTGACTCCAGCCTGGGACCAAAGCTTGTTGTGTTATTCCAACAGGAAAGGAACAACTAAAAAAGGTTTTGCTGTCTGCAATGGGTTTGGTCCTGTCAGGACCAGGCTCTGACTTTCCTCATTTTTTTAAGCTTAGACTAAATTGACACGCTTTGTGATCTCTTTTAATTAGAACTGCATTCTTTCTTAATGCATAGTGTCTAGATGCTTCAAGTAGTGGTAGGAAATGAGGGAGATTTTATATTAAAAAGCTATATAACACAATATTTTAAACTAAAATCCTACCAATTAACATCATGACCAAGTTTGCAGCACCATACTTTTCAATTTCATGAATCCAATGAGGGATGGATTCAAATGTGGACCTCCTAGTAAGGTCATAGGCAAGGATGGCCCCATGGGCACTCCTGTAATAAGACTGGGTTATTGTCCGGAAGCGCTCTTGACCGGCTGTGTCCCACACTTGGATCTGTAAGAGAAAGGACAGAAGTTGTAAAGACCAGTGAATACCACTTTCCTAGGTCCTTGCCATCAGCATATGAAACCCTTTGCCTACAAGGCAGCCAGACCTGTCCCAGCTCACTGTACTACACCCGTGCAGCTTTGCCCTCTCTAGATCTGAAAAGCCATTTACCAGCCTGTAAAGTCAATCTACACAGACCAAAGAGAAAGCTGCAAGGGTAAACCCAGCTGTGCAAAGAGGCCAAGAAACCCAGTTGCAACAACTGTAGTAAATGTAGAACATTACAGCCTTTTACCAGCAAAAGAAGAGCAAAGAACCCTAATACAGGACTGGGCAAGGCAAATCTATATATAAAGGGCAGGTATCCAAACTTTCATCTGCACACAGAGGGAAGTTCTAGCTGACAATTTCTTCCGGTGTTTGTCTTGGAAGTCTTCGTCCCTCAAATTAAGCACACATCAAAGTGGAGCCTTTGCAAACTATGGGGGTTTTCCCGCCTTGGTGTCCCAGCTCGAACCCCCAGATCTCTGGAGGGAAGAGACATCCCCTCCAAAGTAGAGCCGTCTTCCCAAGAACTCCCTGCAGGCAACGCACGAGCCCTCTCCTCAAGTAAATGCAGAGAAGTCACGAGAGCGAGTATGTACCCAAATTAGGGTGACTGCTTCCCCCAGGGCATCTTCCTGAGAGAAAGCTCCACTAGGAAACCACCCTGGTCAGAAAGGCAGTCAGCTTTTCCCAGCTGCTTCAGCAGGGCCGAGCAGGAGGTGCTGTGCATCCCGCCACTTCCTGGCACCTGCATGGGAAGGATGGCACGACCAAGGTGCTGCTCGCCAGGAAGCTCGGGCTCGCTCCCGCAACCGACCTTTACTTTCTTGCCGTCGATGTCCATCGAGCGCACGGTGAAGTCGACGCCGATGGTGTTCTGCTGCTTCTCGTTGTACTGCCCTGTCTTGAAGCGGTGCACCACGCACGTCTTGCCCACGTTGGAGTCGCCGATCAGGATGATCTTGAAGAGGTAGTCGAAGGCATCGTCCGCGCCGGAGCTGGGGAACGGCATCGCGGCTCCCGGGCGGGCCTGCGGCGAGGCGGGGGAGGAGGAGGAGCCGCGGGCCCAGGAAGGAGCCC
>WEIT01013741.1:44276-76192 GCA_013389985.1 Dryoscopus gambensis | reverse complement strand
GTGCCCAGGCGGGAGCGCGGCCCAGGCGGCCCCGGCAGCCCCGACCGTGCTCGGAGCATCGCGGTGCTCGGGGCCGCCCCTTGTCCTTCCCGGACAGCATCCGGCTGGCATCCGCCGTGACAGACGGTCTGCTTGTGCTGCTGCGGAGGGCCCGGGGTGGGTTTGGGGTTGTGCCACTGTTCTTCTGTCTGCCTGGAAAAATGGCCTAGGAATGTGGGGGGGTGTTGGTTTGCGTTTTGATGGGGCTTTGTTTGCTTTTTAAAATTATTATTATTTTGAAAAAAAAACCACCAACAAACAAGCCTTCGTTTGTTTTGCACTTTGGAGGTCCCAGGAATGTTAACGCTGCGCTTTCCTGCCGGCTTTGGAGCGCAGTAGGGTAGCATTAAGTATGTTTATTTTGAAATTAAGGTGTCTTAGTTTGACTTTAAGTGAAGGGATAAGGCAGAACGCCGAGGAGAGCTTAACAAATAAGGGCGAAAGCCTAACAAAAGCTTACTCAAAATACCGGCTGGCTGAAGGTAAATAGTGCTAAATAGACAAGGCAGTCTAACACTCTAAAAGCGCTCCTTCCTGTCTTAAAGGTACGTGCTTCACCGCCTTGAGTTCTGTGGGTCATCCTGCTGCCAAGTTTTTGCTCCTCCTCCACTACAGTTACTGTGGTGTTCTCACAATAATTAGAAGACTAATTTTAAAGAATAAGCTGGTTGCACACTTTTCTAGCCTAGGGAGAGTGCCAGTTTTGAATATAGAAAGGGCAGGATGAAGAAAGAGGAAAAACAAAATCTTTCATGGTTATCTCTACACTGTGAAAGTGTCCTGTGCCAGAAGGTCTGCTAGAAAGCCAGCTGAGATTGGGAAGCTCTGAAGAACAGAGTGTTTCAGTAGTAATTGCTGTTAAAAAAACAGGTGACTCTTAAGGTCAAACCAGGTCTTGGCTTTAAAAGGACTCAGTATCTTGGACAAATAAGATCTATATTTGCATATGTCGACATGAAGCAAGTAGTAAATCTTGTGCTTTGGGCTGCGAACTGATTACCCAAGGAAGGAACTTTTCCCCACAGCGTTGCACAAGTAGCAGCGTTTTGCTTTCCTCGGGACAGCTCTGTTATGTGCCTGGTGGGAGGGGAGGGAGAGGCAAGGAAGCTCTTGTGTTTGACCAGCAGAGCGTGTGGTTCACAGGCCCGTAAGGACCGTGGAGCTGGGAAATTGGAGTGCCTTGGCTTCCCTTCTCTGTGCGGTTTGTGTGGGGGCCAGCCTTGAGCTGTAGGGTTAGTGCTGCCTGGAAGGGCGTCGCACCGTGTGATGCTTATGTGGGTGCTGAGTCCTCATTCACTGATGCTGAGATATGGTCTGGGACCTCAGGTGAAGGTAGTATCAAGACTACTTGCAAAGCTGCCTCTTCCATGGCTAGTCTTGCCATCCCACAGCTCCAGTTGTAGGCACGTTTTTTTTCCTCTGTGTGAACCCAAGTCTAAGACACATGTTCCTGCAAGGAGGTGCTGGCACACCGAGGTGCTCCGTGCCAGCTGGAGCAGTGGCAGTGTGGCTCAAGTGCACCTGGGCTGTGTAGATGGAGATAGATGGTGTCAGGTCTTGTACAGACTTGCTGCATTTGTCCTGGACGAGAATGGAGGCATTCAGGTGTGGTGTAGGATATAAACGTGGCTCCAGTGTCTCAAAGCTGTCAGGCCTGGGTCTGTGTTACTCAGAGGATCTCCGTGCTACACTCTGTTTTGGAGGTCAGATGTGATGTCGGTTTCCGCGATGGTTCATGTATCCAGCAGTACCTGGATATTGCTGTTGGTCAGGCATGTGTCATCACTGAGAGGACAGGGAAGGGAGACTACCAGCAGTGAAAGGTGTCTTGATGAAACCTTTAAAAGGAGGAATAGAAAGTCTGTGTGAAATAAAGGGTTTTCAGCAGCAGAAATTTGGATGAGAGACTGTATAGGCAATGACTTCCATTGTCTCCAAGTGAGATTATGAAACTGAACTTGAAAAGTCTTCTGTCAGATGTGCAAATAATTACAAACAGTGCCTGTGGATACAAAAGAACACAAAGGCATTATCTTCTGTCTTATTTCACTGCTGATCCTTTGGGGGAATGGGGGTGGTGCTTTATTTTACCTCTCCTCAGCATTCAGAACGTTTGTGATGTTGGCATGTCTTCTGAAACATGTGGAGAGAGATTCACCCCCTCGCTGCCCGGTGGGGCTGTTTCCCAAAACCTGTTAGCAGAAATGGTCCCTCGGCGAAGCCAGCACAGCTGGGGGAGTGGAGTAGTGTGACATGGAGCAGCACGAGGAAACTGTGTGTCCATCATAGCCTTCCCTCAGTGCTGATAGTTTCTGGTTATCTCGAAGTTGAGGCAGATGTCACCCATGCCCTACAGATCGGGACAGGAAGGTGTGACTTGTCGAGTGCTGTACTAATGAGTTAGGGACAGGTAGAGCTGTAATGTCAGGCTTGAGAATAAATAGGCAAGGATTCCAGCTGCTGGATTTCAGCACTGTCCTCACAGTTACTTCCCTTTTTCCATCTATGCAAGTCCACTCTCGGGTATATTCTTTCCAATAACGGGGCAGTCAGATCCCAAGCCCTTCTCCACCCATAGCCAAATGCTGCTCTCGTGGCTTCATCGCCTGTCTGTGTCCAGCCAGGTAGCAGCAGAAAGCTCTTATTTATGGCCACTCTGTAGTGCTCCATGTGTGTAAATAGTGCAGAATGGTCTTTAATGGGAGAATGCTGGAAACTGGTAGATCCAGGGGGTACTCCTTTGGTCCTGGGCACTGAAGAGGCAACTGCTAGGAGAGAAACAAGAAAGAAGTGCCATGAGGGTACTGGAAGAATGGGAATAGCAAGACGCCTTAAGCCCCAGAAGTTACTGAGGAATGTACAAGTGATGAGATGGGTAGTGATGTGAAACAAGTTGGAAGGGCATGGCATGGCATAGAGTTGTTCCATCTGAATTTGAGCTGTTTGGGGAACAGAGCTGTACTTCATACATGCATTTTAATTCAAATATGTTTTCTCTTCTCCTCCCTTCCCACCTTCTTCTGTTTAAGTGAGAAGAAAAATGACCTAATCGCCGTCCAGCCCTCGTGGCCAAGGCAGGGGCAGGGGTAGGGCTGCTGGGAACATGGCTGTGCCTGGAAGCTTCCGGAGGCAGCCTGCCAACAGAGGCCTTGTGTCCCACTGCACCCACCATCATATTGTTGTGTTCCTGCTGACCTTCCTCAGGTAGGTTGAGTGTACCTCTGCTCAGAGATCTGTATTTCCAGCCTTTCCCCCTGGACCTCCGGAGAAGATTCAGCCAACCTGTGTCTGTGTGTTTTCTGGCAGCTATTCCCTGCTCCATGCATCCAGAAAGACGTTCAGTAATGTCAAAGTCAGCATTTCCAACCAATGGACTCCCTCCTGCCTGAACAGCACGGCCCCCGAGCTCAGGCCGTATGAGGTAAGGACACAAGGGGGAAGGAAGTGCTAGGAGAGGTGGGCAACTTCCAGTGGGCTGAGCTTGTGGGGCTGAAGAGGCCCCCGTGTGTGTTCTTCACTTCTCAGAATGTGAGGGGGAACTTCAGGTGTTGGCATTGTAGTTTTATGGATCACTAGATGATGCTGAAATCTTCCCTCGAGAGAAACTTCTCAAGAAGCTACAGTGTTCCAGTGGAAATGGGGGCCCCAGCAGAGTCTGCAATAGCCAGCAGCATGGAGGAGGGGGAAACAGGGACTCTTCTTCTGAAGTGTTGGAGGCAATAAACCAAAGCAGTTAATGGGCTTACAGAGAGTTCTGTGAAATCCTGGCTGTGCTTTCTCTGTGGTGGTGATGATCCCTCTTAAAAGGATAGCCAAACTGGGAGCGAAGAGAGCTATCTGAGAGTGCTAGCAGCTTATCCTACGTTGATAGTGAAGAATGACATTTTATCTTGCATCTAAAGGGTCTGATTTCCATGCTGAACATCCAGCACCCCTTGTCTGTAAAATCCTGGCTTCAGTGAAAGCAGTGGGAGTTTTGGTAGTGCTTGCTTGCAGGAAAGGAAGTTTTAAACTGCTTGGTTCTCACAAATGGGAACGCAAGAGCTACCTCCTGGTTCCTACTGTGGGGTTTTTAGGGCCGTGCTTGTTTTTTGTAATGCTTTGTCCTGATGCTTTTGAGAAGTGGAAGAAATCTCACATGAACAGCTTGGTCACAGGCCATGAGATCTATTAGAGCAGGGAGTTCCAAGTCAGCTGCTGGAGCATTGCCTGCATTAGAAACTATTGGTTATTTGAATGTTTGACAGAAGGAACAGAAGGATGATAAATAGTGACTTCTTGTGATAAGTGAAAACAGTAAATTGGGCTTGTAATGTGTTCAGGATTTTATGGTATGGCCAAAAGGAGTGAGCATCTCATGGATGCTAAAATAAAACACAAGGTGTTTATATTTAGCTCTTTAACTGGCAATCAAACAACTAGTATATTTTGGAAGGTGTTTTGATTTCTTTTTTTTTTAATATATAGATGATTTAGTGTTTGCTGGATGTTGAGATGCATGTGTCTGAACAAAAAAAAATGGTCAAACCGGTCCTTTAGGTATCAATTTAGGTTACTTCTGTTAAACTCCATGGATGTATGATTAGTGTTGTCTGTACAGGATGTTCCCCTGGAGAGATAGAATCAAACTGACACTGATGATATTTGAGTTAGCCATATCCATAGGTCGGGCTTGGATTGGGTTTGTTTGTTTTCTAATGGAGGCATGGTGGGAAGGGAAGAAAACTTTGTTCTGATTTGCTTTATTCATTCTTCAAGTCATCCTCAAAGCTTGGTTGTATTTTTTTTTACCTGATGTCACTAATCTTTCTTTGGGGACAAGTGAGACTTTTTCCCTTTTTTTGATCATATTGGAAGTAAAGTGAAACTCAGGGTAAGCACAAAACCCGACAACATTAGTGACTGGAGTTTGTTGTAAATAGTTTCCAACCAGTCTACTTCTTCCCCTTGTTCCTTTTGTGCTCTTTCTTTTCTGTCTGTTTTCTGTCATTTATTATTTTGGCTGCTGCCACAAATACTTTAAGGGAATTATTCATTTAATGAAGACAGCGAGAGAAGTACGGAAGAGATGCTGCACATAAAACAGAATATGCCTTTATTGTATTATTCATTAAAATGCTCATCAGTGTTTCAGAGTAAGAAGCTGTCTAACAGTTGCATGCTTGTTAGAAGTAGGGTTTGTTTTGCCAGTCATTTGTCTTGATCCAGGTGAAAGGAGCATTTCTCACTCCTGGTTTGCTAGCTTGCCTGTTAGAAGTGAAACAAAGTGTCAGTGGACATTTTCTGCCCGAAGATAATGCCAGAATTGTTCCTGATTTGATAATTAAAGTGTTGAAGGAATGGGAGCTTGCTTGGCCCAGATGCTGTTCTGCTTTGGAGTTTCCACTGAAAAAAAATGGAATGAACTATGCCTCCCTCCCTGTTCACCTGTCAGAATTTTCTCTCTGTAGCTCTGGAACAGCAGCCATTTATTTCCAAATGCAGAAGGAGCAACTCTCTTCCTGGGGACGCTGGACACCATCTTTTTGTTTTCCTATGCTGTGGTGAGTAAAACTAACCCCAAGCTGCTCAGCTTTTGTTGACTCTTACTGGAAAGATCACACCCACAATAAAAAGCTTAGTTCAGAGGCAAATCTTTTCTCTTTTGGTTTCTGTTACTTCTGCCCATGCCTGTCACCCATGTGAAGATGCTTGTTAGCAAACACAGGGGAAATACTATCACTTCAGAATTTCATACACTCCTGTCACCAGGGAGGACTAGTTCTGTCTCTCCAAGAGTTCTCAGCTGAATTCTTTTAAACAAGAAGTGTAATGAGCAGCTACAAGCAGAGTTTCTTTGGTGACAGGAGAAGTGGTTAGAATCAAACTGTAAGCTGATATAACAGCAGTGTTTGGATTAGTTTGGCCTTTCTATGTAATTTTAATTCTTACAGCTATAAGGTGCAAATCTTCTGGCTTTATTTAATGCGGTGTTTTGTTCTCAGGATCTCTTTGTCAGTGGCATAGTTGGGGACCGCCTGAATTTACGCTGGGTTTTGTCTTTTGGCATGTGTTCTTCTGCTCTGGTGGTAAGTTGTAACATAATAGTGGGGTTTAAAAATCTTCCTTAGGGTTTCTGGGTAGGATTTTGCTGTAGGGGAGAAAAGGCTCTGTTTCTGTGTGAATCTGCTCATGAGCTGAGTACATGACCACTGTACCTCAGTGGTCTCAATGCCTGCAGGTATAACTTGGTGCTGGATGCATGTACTGCATTGTCCAAAGCACTGAGCATAGATGGTTCTCCCCTTCCTGAAATGTCTAGTTCTGGACACTGTGTCAGAAGGAAATTCCTAAGTTTGAGGCACTGGCTAGAGACTTGATGAACAGCTGTTGTTCAAGGTGGGTGTATTTGGACTTCTGGGGACTGTTTTGTAATATAACTTAATCTCTTAGATCATGTATGTTGTTATCGAGGCTTTTGCTTCCAAGCACAATCTCTGCTCTCTTCTTTAAAGGATGTGCTAACAGAACCAGGCACTCATTTACTTATTTTATGTAATTACTAGGAGGGTATGTGTCAAAAAAGAATGTCTGCTTAAAACAAAAGGTGTTTTGTGTTCAAGTTCAAGCCACTGCAGATAAGTGTAAATCAGTTTTATCTTGTGGTTTTCTGGTTATTGAAGTAGTGGTAGAATGTGTGGAGTGTGTTTGATTTACCCAGTGGCTACAAACCCCACTGTGGCCTACTGGGCTCTGCAAACACGTGACTGCAAGTGTGCATCAAGCACCCTGTGCCACAATGTGTGTTTATTTTGGCTGGTTTGGGTTAGAGCACTTAGTAATTTGAGAGCTGTCTGTAGTATTTATGTTAAATTTGGTGAGGATACATGACCTGTGAGGGTTCTGTGTTTGCAGACAGCCTCATGGATTAGGATCAGTACAACAGCAGATCAAGAGACTACTGTATTTTTAGTGTTGTCACTGGAAGTATTTGTCTCTTCCTTCTCTGCTGTTTGGGGAGACAAAAGTCTTTTGGAGAGTAAGTGCCATGGCAGCACGTTTGTCTCTGGAGTCAGAGCTGTGCTGGCTCGGCAGAGGGTGCTGGGAGCCCCGTGCTGTGTCTGAAACAATGCCAGCCTGGCCTCTGCCCTGGCCCCTGCACAGCTCCCTGAAAGCTTGTTCCTTTTTTTAGGACCCCACTCCTGCCTGTCTTTCAGCAGTAGCCTCAGGGTGTCTTCTCTGTTTTGCCCCTGTTCCTCTCTAGGTATTTTCCTTTGGCACACTCACAGAATGGTTGCATTTCTACAACAAGTGGTTCTACTGCTGTCTCTGGGTTGTGAATGGCTTGCTGCAGTCCACTGGCTGGCCCTGTGTGGTTGCTGTCATGGGAAATTGGTTTGGAAAAGCTGGGTAAGTTGACTTTTCTCCAGTGACTCACTTATCTGACCTGCTGAGTAACAGATCGAGCTGAAATTCTCAAACCAGAAAGGCCAACTGTTAGATCATAATTAAAAGGGTAGAATGAAATATGCCTTACGTGTTACATTTTCCCTCCCTCTCTCTCTCTCTCTCTCTCTCTCTTTTCTGGAGCCACAGAACAGCCTGGTGTGAACACAACTGTGTGTGTTAAAAGCCCAGGTTCAAACTTCAAAAATCCCGTAGTAGAGTGACTGTATTTTAATTTTCATACCACTGGAAAACCTGTTTCTGTCTGATTACCAATAAAGAGAGCAAATGGTAACTGACTCGTGGTAGATTCTGGTCTCACTTTGGGGTATTGCACATGACCTCTAGTCACAGTTTGTAACCTTGTTGCCAGTTCACTTTGCTTTAACAGATGTTTCAGGGTTCCTCACTTACCTATTTGGCCCCTCCAAGTTATTATGTGTTTTATTTTAAATGAACTGTGACTCTCTCTGAAGTGGTCAGGGAAAATGGTGTAACTTTATTCATAAGTTAAAGTTGACATGAATGTTTTGTTTTTGTCTTGTTCGTAATGTCATCTATCCTCACATTGCCTGCTTCAAATCTTTTTCCCCTTCTGCAGGAGAGGTTTTGTGTTTGGACTCTGGAGTGCGTGTGCATCTGTGGGAAATATCCTGGGAGCATTCCTTGCCTCCTGCGTTCTCAAATATGGCTATGAGGTAGGTACTGCTGCCTGGCTTCTGGCTACACCTGCATGTCTGAATAGGTTATGAGACACTGCTTTCTTATCCCATCTTTGAGAGGTAACACTCTCATGTGTCCAATTCCGTCTTCCTGAATTCTGTGGAGGTAAGCAGTAGGCAGAATAGAAAGGCTGTTCCTTTCCTGACTCTTCCAAACTGGGAGAAATGAGCCCAAGATGCCTCTGTAAATGGGACTGATGTTACTGAGGAGCTCTGGTGCCACATTATACCACCTTCTGATTTGGGTGGCTTCAAGTGCTCTTCAGAGTCATCCAGCACAGGTTCTCAGTTGACTGGAGTCAGTGGAGCTGGAAGGGCATGGAGGCATAGCTGCTGTGACTGGGGAGAGGCCAGGCTGTCCTGTGGCAGTGGACAGCTGAGCACAGGGAATGGGAGTGACCCAGCACATCTCGCAGCACGGGGCCTCTGGGGACAGGCTGCCAGAGCTGAGCTGGTCACTCTGGACATGAGAAGGCTTTAGGGGGTACCAAGAGCAGCCTTCCAAAGCCTGGGAGAAGACTGCTGAGAAATCAGAGCCAGACTTTTTCCCAGACTGCACTGTGAGAGAGCGAAAAAGCAGTGGGTATAAAGTGAAGCAGGGATGGTTCCAACTGGATGTTTGGAAAACTATTTTCCTATGATGTATGTTAAGCAATGGAGCAAGGGGACAGAGCTTGGAGGATCTGCCTTTGGAGGATTTCAAGATCTGATTGACTAAAGCTCTGAACAACCTTGTCTGAATTTGGTGCTTGGCCCTTCTTTAAGCAGTCCCCTGCAACAGAGCTGGATCTCTGGTTGTGTCAGCTCAGCTGCTTCCTCACTGCTGTCACCTCAGTGCAGACAGGCCTAGATAGGACCCAGTCTGTTCAGAAGATGCAGAGATCACTTGTTTCCAAGTGTTATGGATGCAGTGTGGCTTGTTGTAGCTGTGTTTGCTCTCTAATGAGGCTGGAATGTAAAGAAACCCTCATTAGTGAGGGAGGTGTGTGTGACTGAAAGTGCTTTAAAAAAGAATGCTTTATTTATTTCTCCTCAGTATGCTTTCTTGGTGACTGCCTCGGTACAGTTTGCAGGAGGAGTCGTTGTGTTCTTCGGGCTCCTGACGTCGCCGAAGGAAGTGGGTGAGTGGAAGAGCTGTGCTATTTCAGTCCCGTCATGGAAAGCAGGGCTGCAGCTTTCCATGTAGTACTACTCATTCTGACAGCACTCATCCTCAGGGCTCTTACCAAATGGTGTTGCACCTTAGTGCATTTAATGGAGCAAATGCTTTACTTGCCAAGATCACACTAAATGCTACCCTGCAGCACGTGGACAGGGTCTGGATGTTTTTAAAAGCAAAATAAAATGGCCTGGCTCTAACATCTCCATTAGGATATGCCTAATTACTAGTTTTTCTTCACCTGAAACATCAGTATTTGTTAAAGAAACATCAGACAAACTGGTAACTGGCTATTGTAGGAGAAAACTATGGCAAGCCTTAATCGTGCAAAGGGAAGGGAAAGTAGTTTTGGTCTGCAGGTCTCCTGCAGCCAGGTAAATAATTCTTGGGTTCAACGTGTTTCTTCTGTGAGAAGGTGGCAGGCAAGTCAGAGTGTAACAGGAAAGCAAAAGAACTTTGGGGCTTTGACAGGGCCATGGAGGAGGTTTCCCAGGTGCCTGCAAAGGCTGTAAAGTTGGTAGCACTAAAGCTGCCATAAAGAGTGCTCGTAAGAGTGCTCTGCATCCTGGGGAGCACAGTGCAGTTCCCAGGCCTTCCATTCCAGCAGAGGCGTGAGCAGGCAGCAGGTGTTTGAGTCCCTGCTGCTACGCTCAGCCTCCACACTCCAGCGAGGTGGCACCCAGGAGGCAGGGCTGAGGATCCCAAGCCCTCAGTAAGGGGGGAAATGCACTAATTTGTTGTGTCTTCCAACTAATGGCCAGACACTCAGAGCAGACAAAGCCGACGCCAGGATCAGACAATACTTTCAAGAGCCCTAGAAGACAAAGGGTAGAAACTGGCGGCACTGCAGAGCACCATCTAGAAGAGTTTCTAAGCCAAAGGAGGATGGAGGTATGGGAGAGCAAGGGAATTGCTAGAAGGTAGAATTGCTTAAAAGAAGTGAGCATAGCTTTAGAGTGGGGAGAGGGTGAACAGGCTGTGGTCCGTTTTTCCTGTTGCTTATTCCTTGTAAAACTTAGGCCTCCCTGAGCTTGGAGCAGATGAAGCTGAAGTCAGTGTGGAAGAAGATGCCAACAGACCTCTAATGGGCAATGATGATGTAGATGATGATGACCGGAATTACTCCATTCAAGCAACTGACAATGACAACCAGCCCAAGGCCATTGGCTTTTTCCAGGCTTGTTGCCTTCCTGGTGTAGTACTGGTGAGGACACAGATTCTTAAGTAAGAGCTGACTTATCTGTTAAACATAAAGCTGGCTTTTTGTGTTGTCAGGATTTGTTCACATTATTGTTAATATGTGGACCATATGTTGTAGTGGTTGACATCTGACATCTCACGCTGTTAAAATGTTGGAGTTGGGCCTGTTATCCTTGTGTGTGTGGATGATACTGTCTGGGGGTGTGTTGCTGTTCCCAGCCTGCTCCTTAGAGTGCATGTAATGAGCCCGGGAAGGGCAGCAGAGATCCTGCCCTTCCTGCTGTGAATTTGGAAGGGAGTCCATGAGCAAAGGTGGCTGTAGGATGCTTCCTTGGTAAGACAGATGCCTGCCCTGAGGAGTGGGGTTCTTCTAACTTAGCATCACACAGAGCTCTCTGGCACTGATACTGAGATTTGGGGTTTTTTAGTTACCTTAAAGCAGAAAGCTGGCCTGAAAAGCCTGAATCAGCATGATGTGACATCTGGCAAAGCGTGTGGGATTTCTTGGGAGCAACACGAAACCAAAGCCCGATGATGCAGTTTCCACATATCCTTGTCCTGACCCTTGAAAACTTGTGCTTCTATATCAGCAGTATTGCCCAATTCACGTTCAGCTGCAAAGTTAACCTGTCATTAAAAACCAGTGTTAACTCTCTGCGTCAGTGGGCTGTGTCCCCCCTGAGTACCAGAGCCAGTACAAGAAAGGGGGCAGAGTGGCTGGCTCAGCAGAACAGTGGGAGCTGTCTGGATTTGTCATGGAGCAGAACTACTGAATGGGCAGTGTTGTCAGGTACCCTTAATGAGCAAAGCAGCT
Source organism: Dryoscopus gambensis (assembly GCA_013389985.1). Classification (NCBI taxonomy): domain Eukaryota; kingdom Metazoa; phylum Chordata; class Aves; order Passeriformes; family Malaconotidae; genus Dryoscopus; species Dryoscopus gambensis. The sequence continues at coordinate 64,833 of WEIT01013741.1, read as the reverse complement.
GGCTGTTGTGATTAGGGCAACAGAAGATCTGGAAGGGATGGGTGGATTGTCAGTGTGTTGAGTGCAGGCCAACCACAGTCCTGTTGTTAAGGCCTTAGTTGAGGGATGGCAAAAGAAAGCAAACCCCTCTTGAGTTCTTTCCTCCTCTGGTAAGTGCCTCACACAAAATGTTAATGGTGGCATCTGCCTCAGTTGATGTGTGACTTTTTTCACTGGCCTGAGCAAAAGGAGATGGCAGCGACTGAGGTTGCTGGCTTTGTACTTTGGGTTTTGAGGACACGTTCCACGCCCTGATCCAGCAACCTGAACACCTCTGAGTTTTATCTGATGTCAGATTAGTGCCCAGACAAGCGGGGATACCATGTCAGATTGGTGAGAGACCAAATACTGAGAGAATCTCCAAAGCCTTGTCAAGACTCTACAAAGAATTTATTTGACATATTTTTTCTGTAGCTTCTCTCATCTCCTGCTGAGTGATATGGTGGAGGAGTTTTAGTACAGACAGCTTTCCCCTGAGTCTCTAGGAATTCAGTGTTTAATCACTCAGGCAATTTCTTAGTGCACTGTAATAAATATCACTTTGTACAGTGCACTTTTCACACCCAGAGGCAGGAGAACCCTACCAAACATCCCCATGTCTTCCATGTATGGTGGACATTAGTTTGTGTCCTGTAATAGTGAAAAAGCATTAATAATACAGCTAAAAAGTCTGTATCTATTAAAATAATATAAATTCAGAAGAGATGATTTTGTGGAGCTTAATATGTAAAAATACCTGCTTTTTGAAATTCAAAATCAAGTGTCCATATGCACACAGAGGCTGTGCTTTAACATCTTCATCTTTGCCTGCTCAAATGGGTTCCTCGAGCTGCCGTGCCGGTGTTTATCAGGCGGCTTTACTGAAACAGGGTGACCTGTCCCTCTGCGTGCTGGGCCAGCAGTCCCTGAGAACTAACCTCTGCCACACACGTGAGGGCTCTGAAGGAGGAGATCTGCTAGCTAAGGACAAATCGAGCCCAGCAGCCGGAAGAAGGAGGTTGTCTCAGCTGTTAGGTTGGGAGGCCTGTGCTCAGCTTTGGCCAAACCTTTCATCCTGTGTCCTGGAATACCTGCCTGAGGATTACGGATGAAACTTTGTCTTCTGGTGCTGTAAGCAGATGAGCCTCCTGAGCAGCACAAGATAGCACAGAGGAATCACTTCACATAACTTTTCTCAGCATGATGCACAGATGACTAAATCTCAAGCTTGTTTCATGCCACGTGGTTGGCTCCCTTCTCTTCAGAAGGTGAATTAAATTTCCTTCGTTTTTTGAAGCCTGGTGTCATCTCCTCTCAAGATTACACTGAAAGTGTTTTAACCCATTGCATTCAGTGATGAAAAAATTACTTTCTTGACAGTGATTTTTGTATTCCTGGGTTCCCTTTGATGTTCAGCATTAAGCTTTCATGATGCTGCCTTCTTACATGAAATTCAGAAGCACTTTCCCCTGAAAGCTTTAGCTGGATCCAGAGCTTTGTGGGAATAAGCAGAAGTGCTGTTTGCATTTCTCAAGTGCTAACTGCTCGCTGTCCCTCTCTTTGTTCCAGTACTCCTTGGCCTATGCCTGCTTGAAGCTGGTAAATTACTCATTCTTCTTCTGGCTGCCCTTCTACCTCAGCAACAACTTTGGATGGAAAGAAGCAGAAGCTGACCAGCTCTCGATCTGGTATGATGTGGGAGGAATCATAGGTGAGTGAGCAGAGGAGTGACGTCGTGCAGCTGCCTCCATAGTGTTGGAGAATGAAAGACAGTGAATGCAGCCAGAGCAGTGTAGTTCAGTGGATCTAGCTGTTCACTGAATGTGGGAAAAGTCTAGTTATATATATGGCTGCTTGGCTGTTTTTTTTCTTAAACACAGAGCATATGACCCCCTAAAGAGTTTACATATAATGGAAGGGCACTGTCGCACTCTTGAAAATTACCCCCAACTGGCATTTTTCTTCACTGACTAGGACTTCTTGAAAAGTGCTGTGTACAAAATGGGGCCCCTGCTTACTGCTTCCTTTCTGATGGATACCCTTGGGGAAGATTTAGATCTGGACCTAGTGGGTTCTGTACTGTCCTGTCTGTCCTGTGTTTTTAAGGACAGACTCATTGCAGATCTCAGCAGAGCAGCCACCTGCTGTGTTATGTTCAGAAATTAAATGTAATTGCTCTTGTTTCTGCTGGCTGCAAAATCTGACCCGGTTCCTCCAGAATGAAGAATATATTGTATATGTGTTTAGACTTCCACTCTCCTGTGCTGAGGTTATTGCTTTATTCCCTTGTCCAGTTAGCTTTCCTCTAACTGACATCCTCGTTTGGGTCTGGTCAGGGTCAGTGTTTTTGCCTCTGTGGCCTTTTCTGCGTTAGGCTTTCTCGGCGTTCTGGCTTTCACAGCAGAGCAGTTCCTGCAGAGGTGTGGTACGTAAGGTGATTTTTATTGGCCTTTGGCATTTGTTGCATTCAGTTGCACCTGCCTTAAGCAGGTGAGACAGCAGGGAATGTGAGGCCCCTGTGTGATAGTGTTTTCCCTGTGAGAAAAAGCTACCTTTTCTCACACTTTCAGTTACAGGAACCGGCCACAGTGTTCAGCTTGCTTAATCCAAGTTTGTGGTGGTCGTGGAGCTGTGATGGTCCTATAGGGGAAGAAAAAGGAAAGTAGGAGCACTGGCTAGTTGCATGCCAGAAAAACAAGAAGTAATACATTCCCGGTAGAGCACTATGAGTAGTTTTCCCTGCTTTACCTGAGACACTTAAGTTTACTGTTGTCTCTGTGTAAGGGCAGGAAGCTTAGCTCTCAGGATTTTAGAGGGAATGTGTATTGATGAGGAAGCCAGAGGCCACTGCACTCAGTGAAATGAGCTTTGTTCAAGGTGTCAGCATCCTGAGCCTGAAAGTGATGATTTTTTTTTTAAACAGGTGGGACTATCCAGGGCTTGATTTCTGATGTGCTGCAGAAGAGAGCCCCAGTGCTAGCAGTGAGCCTGCTCTTTGCTGTGGGCTCTCTCTTCGGATACAGCCGTGAGTACGCGTGTGCTGTGCGGGGATAAGAGGTTCATTCAGCGTGTCCTAGAGACAACCAGAGCACAGCCTGTTCTCATTATGTTTTCTGGTCTTGAAACTGCTTCTGGATCAGAATGGTGCCTTTTGGTCTATTTTGCTCAAGTGTGGCACTGCACAGAGAGAAATCTGTTCTCTGGTTAATGGGGTGGAAATGAAATCTCTGAGTGGCTGGATTTCCCTATAGTGGTGAGTTACGGTACTGATCCTTCTGGTACTGATCCTTGTCCAGTGTCAGTGAGATTTTTGGCGTTGTCATTGTGTCAACACCATAATTGGCAGAGCAAGTAATTGCGGGTGCTTCCCTATGCTATGAGGAAAGAGAATCTTCCTCAGATTGGACAGATCTGTGCTGGACAGATCTGTATATATTGTACACTACTCAGAGGCAGGAGAAGCTCTTAGACTTCGCTACTTACACGTCTGTGAGTGGTGAAATTGGAGAGTTTCTGCCTCTTTTATGATAGATACAGTTCTTGGTGTCTGGCTATTGAAAGGAATCTCAGGAAAACAGAGTGTAAGGAGATTGGGAGATGTAATTTCTGTGCAACACCTATGAAGCACTTCTAGGGTGACAGGTTTGTGTGTTCAGACAGTGTCCTGCGGTATCAGAGTGATTTAACTCACTGTGATGTCATTTCACTTCTCTGTGTGTTCCTCCAAAATGGGGTGGTGGTCCAGACAGACTTTCATAGAGCACTTTGAGATCTGTGGGTAGAAATCTCTGCCAGAGCTGGACATGAGAAGTGTGGCTTTTGGAAGCATGCAGGCTTACTCAGATGGTCTTGAAGTAAGGTCAAGAAGTTGTTATCATTGAATAGCAAGGATTGAGTTTGGTGGAATTTTTGTAGGCTCTTGTGCTAACTCGTTGCTTTAAAAAGTGAATTGGAAGTAAACATGAAATTATTGCTGATGAGGTTTGAAGTTTGTACTAGACAGCAGAGCAGCCAGAGCCCCAGGTGCCTTGTGCTTAACTCAAAATGTGCTTACTGTCCAGACAGGTATAGAAGTCTCAGGTGATCTGAAGTTCCTGCAGTGTGATAATTCAGCTTCCATCAGCCAAAACAGGAAACCTTATTATGCCCATAGTGTGTTGCACGTAAGAGTAATAATGGCCTGAGAATGTGTGAAGAGGGTGCACCTTGCCTTGTGCAGTAGCTCTCCATGTGTGGGCCCTGAGGGGAAGTGAGTAAGGAAGTCAGGTGATGCCTGGAAGTGAGATATCAGGGAAAACTGTCTGAAAAGCACTGAGGGACTGTGATGGAAAGCTAGCTGTGTGTACACATGCTGCTGGGAAGGCAAGGAGAACCTGTAGATGGTCAGACATGGCTTTGTAAGGAGGAATTAGGATATGGGGGGTTGCTTGTTTTGCTTTATTGTGCAGCATTGCTTGGGAAGTTGCTGGGTTACTACCTCCAGGTCCAATCTCTGTACTTTAAAAAATGTTTTGGAAAATGGAGAATGAGTGAAAGGGCTGGTTCAAATGCTGAATACGTTATGATGAGAGAGTTTGAGCTGCATCTGACTTCCCCAAAGAGACAGATGAAGGATCCTCTTACTATTCAAGTTTATTTACGCTCACCTGGTCTTTCTCTTGCAGGTTCCCCAAACAGCAAACCTATCAATGCTGTGATCATGACAATTACAGGTAACTTCTCAAAAGCCACTGTTATGCTGGCAGACATCTAAATCCATTGCAGAACAATCAGTAACACCAGCCAGGTGGTGGTAAGGTGTTTGTGTGTGCTGCCACCTCTGATGATTTTGCAGAAAGGGTGAAAACTGGGGCCCAGTTCCTGTTACCTTTGGAAAATGGCTGTAGGAAAACTGCCTTACAGAGGGAGGTATAGAATACAGACTGTGTAGAATATTGGCCTGGAGCTGAAGGGATCTGCCTTGGCTCAGTATGACGGAGGTGGATTTATGCCAAAATACTTAGCAGTGATCTGGTATGTGAGGAAGTGGGAATATGGCAGAGTCATGAGCTGCAGCTCAAATTTGAGGGTGTTTGTCAGAATCCAAAACACCCTGTGTGCTGTGAGAGGTCACAAGCTTTTTGTGCCACCCTGCATACTGTGCTGTGTTATGGAATTAAGCCTGCATGAATAGAGCCTTTCTTTCCAAACACTCTTATTTCAGAACTCTCTGTCCTGTTGTTGTGGGTCTTTTTTTGTTTTGTTTTATTTTGCCTTCCATCTCCTCCATGAACACTTGGAGACTGAAGCTGTAGCATGGGGCTATGCTACTCCAAAGTCATTAAAATGTTCTTGTTGGCTATTTCTGTGTGACTACTGCAGATATTCAGGGTGTTCTGTGACTGTGTGTTTCAGGTACCCCTCTACTTGCAGTTAGTCTCTGAGCACTGTCCCTAGACTTAATTCTTGTCCTGAGCTTTGCCTGGTAGAAAATGTGTGTTTTGAAGGTGTTTAGTTGAGAATCTGAGTATTTGTTTTGCACCAAGGCTATTTTCTTGTCACTTTCAGGATTTTTCATCGGAGGCCCTTCTAACATGATCGGTTCTGCAATTGCTGCTGACCTGGGGCGTCAGGATCTGGTGAAAGGCAGCAGCGAGGCTCTGGCGACAGTCACGGGAATTGTGGATGGAACAGGCAGTATGGGTGCTGCCGTGGGCCAGGTGAGGCTGCCAAAGGAAAAGAGAGGTCTGCAGAAGGAAGGAAAGTGTCTGTTGTGGTTACAGGTGTTAATGCATTCCTCAATCCAGAGTTGTATGGGGAGAGAAAGAGAGGGTTGGGGGTTTTTCAAAATAATTACTTAAGAAACAACCAAGGAAACCTGGCTGTTTTAACAAAGTTTGCAGTGGAAACAGTGTAATTAAGAACTAAACTAAGTATTCGAAGTGCTAATGTTAAGGCACTTTTGTAATTAGAATGAATTTTAGAGACTTTCATATCCTGAACTTCAAAAAGCTTCGCAAAGAGTGAAAAAATATTTTGGACATTTTTTGTTTTGAGGTGATAGGAAAGCCTTCTCTTACAGAAAAGTATACCTCTATAACTGAGTAAAATTGGAATACCTATTATGAATGTTACAGTGTTTATGAAGTGATTTAAAATTTGCTCTTATTTGTGCTTGCTCTTTTTATCTGTGGGTATCTTTTACACCTTGTAAATCCAGCCCCACTGGCTTCAAAAGTCCTTACAGAATGCTGCCAGAGGTCTGAGGACTGGAGTGTTGCAGAGGAGGAAGCTGACTGTGCCCACTGGGGATGTTTTCTTCTCGAATACAAGTGTTAGCTCCATGAAAGAGCACAGTGGTGCTTTGGGGAAGATTTAGGATAGAGAACGGAGCCAGTTCTACTCCAGGCATCCTCCAGTGGTGATAAAATACTAAGGATGCAGGCAAGGCGTGCGAGTTCCTTTTCTAGAGAGAGATTTGTGCTTGCCATTGATTGCCTGATAAATGCAATCATTCAGTTGCTGTTTCGTGGGATAGATGCTGCTTATCTCCTCTGAACATGGAAAATTACAAGTGCTTTGAGGACATATATAAGTGCACTGTTACACTCAGTGCTCTTCTGGCATCGTCTCAGTGTTTTTGTCCTCCCACACACATACCATCCAAACTCACGTCATCATAAAAACTGGGTCTTTGGTTCTGAGAGATTCCACCTGCCTTCCCTTCCAACACTGCATTTATTCCAGCAGAGAGAACCACGACGTCATTCCGGGGGTGTGTGAATAACAGCAAATGCACAATGAGCGTGTTAGAAATTCAGATCCTGTTCTGATATACCCAGAAGTGAAGAAGGCAGGCCCTTGTGCAGCATCTGAATATAAATCTGCTAATAAGGGATACATTTTCTTGTGTAGCCTGGGCTGCCCAGTTGAGCCAGGGTGCAGCTCAGAACAGAATGTAGTCTCAAGTGTCCTGCCTAGGCGAAGGGTTAAGTAGTTACTGGTTGCACGGCTCTTGAAAATGTGTCTTGTGTAATTTATAAGCCATTCTAGAGCTTTTAGTTCTTCTGAGAGTACTTACATCCACTTATGTCCCAGTGTTCCGTGCAAAAACCTCGTATTCAGCGGAGTCAATTTGTCACCCTTTGAAACTGTAGTTCAGTTCTGTCTTTGTGCTGCTCTGAGTTACTGTAAAGCTTCAGGATGGTGTCTGTGCTTTGCTGAAACTGTGGGTTTCATACAGAAAAAGGCTGCTGTCCTGAGTCATCTCTTCTGACAGGAAAAGATCAGTTGGAAGATTTTGTGATCAGCTCTGTGTGGAGTGCCAACAGCCCACGAAGTCTAGAAAATGAGAGTGTTATGCCTGAAACTCACGCTTATCTCCCCAATTTGAATAATATTTTTTTCATTTCTGTTTAGTATCTAGTGTCTTTGATCCAGGAGAACCTGAGATGGATGTGGGTTTTCTATTTCTTCATTCTAATGGTAAGAAATCACCTTTTTAAAAAATTCTTTATCAAAGCTCAATTTGCCATTGGAGCTTTTTGTGAGAACCTGGGAATTGTGACTTGTGATACCATTCTCAAGGTGGTCTGTGGTGTGGCCTTTACCTCAGGTTGTCTAAGTCAAGTGGGTTGATTTTGGATCCTTTAAAGTCATGTTACCCAACAGGAACTGAGATTGTAGCAGAGACACAAAAATACTTGCCCAAAAATACCTGTATGCATTTCCTAAAGCTCCTACCACCTGACTGACTTCCAAGGCAGGACTTCTCCCTCCTTCATCTCCATGATACATAGTTCCTAATATTTTCAGGGAGCTGAATTGAAGCTGCTTGTTTGTTAGGTCTTGAAGATTAGTGGAAGGAGTGATGAGGGTATTGAAACAAAACTGAAAATGCCTTGCCCCTGTTTTGCTGCTGGGGCAGAGAACTGTTGAGGCCCTGATGTCCACTCAGCATCACCACAGTGGTGAACGCTGCATTATTCACTTGGTCTTCCCTGCTGGAAGTGCCATGAGATCTCTTTGCATCTGTGCTGACAGGGGAGAAGGCCACTTTGGTAACCAGCAGAGGTGGCAAGGAGGAAGGTCACTGAGGAGCTGAAGAGCTCCTCTTTATGAAAGAGTGATCACGACAGCTGAAATTGTATGAGCTTTCCTGCAGGCTCAGTCCTTCCTCTGCTGTGCCACTCTGTCATTCCTTCTCTCAGCCTGTGTCTTTCTGGGATGGCCTTGGATGCACACTGGAGCAGGGCTGGCTGCAGCTCTGGTTGCTCTGTGCTAATTGTCCTGGATTTGCTGCTTTCCACAGACGAGTTCAACAGTCCTGTTCATTTCACCGTTGATAGTGAGGGAGATCAGCTTGCTGCTGCACGAGCGGCGCCTGCGAATGCTGGCACAGTGACTTCTGCTCCCCGCTGGAAGGACTGCTGTATGGAACTGACAGCCAGGACACTCATCAAAACTCTGGGAGACTTGTTTGTTACAGCCTCCAGGTTTGGACTGATTCAAAATGACTCCACAAGACTTGATTGATTCACCTTAGGTGAGCTCAGTTGTGAGGTATCAAATACCCGTCCTGAGACCACCTGTGTCACGGAGCTGCTGACCTAAGCCAGACAATCCATGGGACAGACGGATTGTCCCAGGCTCCCAGACTCTTCCATGCCAGCAGTCACACCAGGGTCTTCTGTTGGGTGTCTCATCCCTAAACCTTTTATTATTTATTTCTGGATGTGCTGACCAAAGTCAGCTGTTTGAAACTGACAGTTTTTGGGAGGGTGTCTTGCAATGAACCTTGATGCTCTTTTGTGCTGGGGAAATCATACAGTGCAGTTCATGGATAGTCCTAAATTTAAGATCACCTTAGCTTTTAGAAAGGGCAAAAATAATTATTTGGAATTTACACTGTCCAGTGACTGAGAGACTGCTGTTGCTAAATCTCTGCACAGATGGACCTCTGCTATCCCCTAGTTATTAACTGTTACATGTTCCAGTAGAGTCACATGGAGAAGTTACCTCTGTATTTGTTTTTAACGTTTTTTTAGTAATGTTACTAATCTCTGAGAAATGAGATTTCATTTTTTCAAACTATTGAGGCAGACAAACAGTGTGCAATACTTTACTGTAATCTCTGAAATAAGCCTTAATAGGTCCTTTGTGTCTAAAGGATCCTTGAATGGCTTCAGGGATCAGTAATGGGACACAAATACTTTCACTACTGCTTTGTTTATTGAACCTGATCAATACTGACCAAAATGGGTGTGAGGTGACCTTTTGAAGGAAACTGGTGTCACTGACTTCATACTCCTTGGGCAATTGCTCATGTCTAGCAAAGAAGGATCAGAATGGAATTAAAGGAATTTAAGGGACCTGGCTGCTCTCAGACATGGGCTTCCAGACAGGGACTGAAGCATACTCATGGAGTAGCATTAATGAGCAACTGCTGCTGCCTCCCCCCATGCTCCTGTGGCTATGGCTGCATAGGGGACCTCAAGCTCCAGAGTTTGAAAGCTTGAGTTGTATCTTGAAGGGAAGGGTAGGTGCAAGTCTACCTGCAAGCACTAAAAACAAGTGGCTGCACTTGGTGTGGTGTTGTTGGAGTGCTTTGCAGTACTGTGGTAAGCAGGGTGACTGACTGACACCTCTAACGTTTGTTGGTGATCTTAAAGGGATCACTGAGTAAGTTCTCAAAAAATTGCTTTGTGTTTATGCCTTGAGATGTTTTATTGCAATCGGTCTGTGTTAACCTGCAGACCTGGTGAGCAAACACTCCGTCTAACTAGTCAGCAATGCCTGGATGGGGGTGGGGAGCAGCAAAATTGTTGGAGCTGAGAATTTGAAACTTTTAAAATGGGAACAGTTGCCTTTTCAAAATGTACAGTGATTTTATTTTATTTTTTAATTGATGAATGTCAATTTTTAATCATGTGTTGATTGTAATGAGTGGAACATCATTAGTGCCTTACGGTTTTGCAGTTTTGAATGGTTGCTTGGTGATTGCTGCTTCTGCAGTTAAATCTCCATGCACAGCTTTGCTTTATGTGGAACTCAGTTGCCCCATTTTATACTTTCTTTGAGTCTTTTTCTCTGGGTGGAGGTGATTGTTGCATCTTTTTGTTAACCCTCAAAATATTTCAGTGCTTGGGAAAATGATGCCATTAAGCTGATATGGGACCTGAGTCCTGTTCTTGACTCTTCTCATTCCCATTCCAGTTTTTGCCTGTGTAATTAGAGCAGGAGACTGAGACTGAGAATCTATCATCCTGTTCTCAGAATTATGCCCTGGGGTTAGTGTTCACATCCCAAGCTACTCATTAGCCCCTGTACAAATAGAATGAAAACTCCCTGAAATTTAGTTCTAAAATTGGTGGCAGCACCGTTGGCCCCAGCCACGGCGTCTGAGAATCTCTGGTTTCAAATTCCAACCTGGATGAACTTTTTGGCTGCCTCTCTGGGCAGCAGATAAGCTTCTGATGAAAGGTGGGGTGGGAAAGGGATATTGCTGGGGTCGGGGGGAAGGAGAGGCCGGCCCCTGTAACAAATGGCTTCCTGTAAACAGTTCTGTCCCCTCTTGAGAAGTGTCAGAAGTGATGGAGCGCCGAGCCCGGGCCGCCCGGCCCTGCATTCGAGTGTGCGGCACTTTGGGGCCACCTGCAATTAGTGAGGCGTGCCTACGGCCTCGGGATTGCTGCCGTTGTTGTTGTTGTCCTGGATTTTCAGCTCTCTGTATTTCTTCAGGGTGCTCCGAGGGAAAAAGATTTTCAATCTGGTCACGTCCGAACTGATCTCACATGAATAAACATACTTTGACTTGATCTGGGCTAGTTCTTCTGTGTGCTTTATTCCACTCTCCCCGGTGTGGTTCTGCTGAGCGTCCTCCTCTTCCTCCTCCTCACAGGTCTGGCTCTAGCAGCTGCTTTTCACTCAGCTGCTGTAAAGACCTGAGCCCTGACAAATGCTGAAACCAAACCCTCATCCCAACCTAAAAGGGGACCATGTTCCCAGAGCTGCTGTTTGGCACTCTTCCTGATCAGGCTCACAGGAAGTTTTGTGCAAGTCCCCTAACAGAGATGCCCATAATGGTGTAATTAATGGTCTTAAATAAAGGAACTAGACCATATACTTGGTTTTATTAATTTATTTCTTTGTTGATCTGCATGTAGAAATCAGGTGTTCTTCCCTTGGAATTAAATGTACCATGTGCTTGTGGGCCCTGCTGTGCCTTCTCTCCTGTAGCTTGTTCCTTTAAACATGAATCCACATCTTTGCTTAGCTGTGCTTAAATGGACACAGTGGGGAACTTGGTAATTGTGTTTGTGTTTTATAGTTGACATTAAATTCTGAGTTGAGCACAATACCAGACCACTGGAGAAACTCCTGTGCCTGCATGTTCTGGTCCCTCAGCCCTGACTGGTTTGGTGGCGCTATGATGCCATTCCTCAAGAAAACTAGCAATTCATATTTTTGCCACTTCTCTGTCACTTTTTTTCCCACCTACTCATCAGGAACTTTCCAGCCTCCTCTGGAAGTACTCTGAGGAGTAGAGCTTTGCTTGAGCATCTGAAAATGCTGAAAGTAGCAAACCCCATCACCACCACTGTGACTGCGATCTCCAGAGCCGAATGTGTGGGCAAGCAAAAGAGGAGGAACTGCTTAACTTCAGAAGTGCAAAGGAAATGCATAAGGAGCTGATCTTGGAGTGTTTTAGACTGAATGCCAGGATGTGACAGACTGACCAAACTGGTATGGATAGAAAAGGTGTGCTTCAGCCCCATAACACTTGCCTGGATCAAGGAAAGGCCTTGCAATAGGTGCCCTACAAGCAATGCTGCTGCATCCTGGTTTTCTTGGAAGTCCGGAACCCAAAAGGTGCAGATGTCTGCCTGGTGGGTACCATAATGCTCTCCAAAGTGGGGAGAATTGAGTTGCTACCCTAAGTGCTGGGCAGCCTTACAGAGCATGTGAGCTGCTTGTCCTCACCAAACCCAGGAGAGCAGCTTTCCCTTCTGCAGGAGAGTGGGACGAGAAGCAGCAGCATGCTTTAGGGGTGGTTTTCTGCCAGAGAGAAAAGGAGAAAGTATTTTGGGATGGTCCAACAGACCTCTCCAGTACAAGCACTGGCTGCTCAGGGATGTCTCGGACACACTGCTCTTTGGTTACTCTTCTGTAATTTAACCCTCTGTCCAGCTGTGGCCAAAGTGCTCTGCCAAACTTGTTTGAAATTTCTCCCCTCCTCCTTTTCTGGGTTCTTTTCTAACTGGAATTGCCTACAGGGATGTTTTGGGTTCTGTATTGCAAAAGTTTTCTAAGGCACAGCATGCCCACCTTCCTGCATCTTTGTCAAGCCTTATCTAATCCTTTTAGTAAACAGCCTCCCGCTTGCAGGAGGCTGTAAATACAAGCTCTTAGGACGCTGTGTGAGGCTGGGGCTCCCTGTGCTGTGTACATGCCCATGAAAGCATCCCCCATCCCTGGAAGTGTTCAAGCCCACGTTGGATGGGCTCTGAGCGACCTGGTCTAGTGGAAAGTGTCCCTGCTTACAAGAGGAGGGTTGGAACTAAATGAGCATTAAGGTCTTTTCTAACTCAAACCATTCTGTGATTCTATTAAAGCCTCTCTAAGGGAGAGTTGCTTAGAACAGTATCTAGTACAAAGATGAATTTAGACAATTACTGGGAACATTTCTTTTGGTTCTCCTGCGCTGGTGATGGTATTTCTGTACATCTGGGTCCCAGGAGGTTCTCTTGGAATGTCTCCTTTGTCCAGGGCTGCGACAGCGTGCAGGTGCAGTAGCCAAGTTGGAATGTACTCCTGGAGCAGACGGCAAGCTTTGTTACTCCTGTAAAGTTTAAGAGTACTGCCAGGAGAAGAAAGACTGCTGCTGAGAATAGAGAAGTCCAGGTAAACTATTTGGGGACAATCTTCTTTGTTTGAGAATAGATTTTGAAGTGGCAGGTGGCAGTTGGTGGACTTCTAGGTGAGTTGGTGAAGTCTCTGTCCTTTTGGTGTTCTTCCCCCATTGTGAAGCAAAGGAAATCCATACAACACCACCTCTTGTCCTTGAGGGCCACATAAGCAGCAATAGAATTCAGAATGTACCAGTGGAATGACAGCAGCTAAGCAGGAGATTACTTACACGTGCTAATTAAATCTTCTTTATAATGCAGTTAGCAAAGTATTGGGGATTTGGGATGGGTTGATTTCTCTGAGCTCCTGGATTCCAACACTAGCTCAGAGGACTCCTCCACTGGGACACTTGTGTCCTCACTCCTTTTCCTGTTTGTCAGGTGGGACCTGTTTCTAGAAACTCTCTCATCTGCTCTGGGGTGCGTGGCAGAGAAAAGCATGTTGGACTGACAAGAGCTGGTGCTTGCCTGCAGTGAGTGCCAAAGATGACAAAGCAATTGGGTTTCAGCCCACTGCACTATCCAGCCGGAAGGATGGGAGTGTTTGAGAGGCAGTTTCATCGGCAGTGCCTCACCTATCCATTCATCTCTTCATACTCCTTGCTCTCTGCTGTAGCTCCTGCATCCTTCTCGGAATAGTAAGGTTTCAGTTCTTCCAGTCAGGTTCATCCCAGGACTGCTTATCAAGTCATGGCAACAAGTAGGGCAGATGACAACAAGCAGCTGTGCTTGTTCCTGCTGAAGGCAAAGGAGCTGTTCCGTGGGGATGGATGCAAAGGTGGGAGCCCTGTCTGTGAGAGCAGTTCTGTGTCAGCATCAGGGACTTGGGAATCAGCCCATGCCCCCAAAACATCTGGGCAGTGCCTATGCTGGGCTGGGACAGCCTCTGCCGGAGGGAGCTTTGTCTCTGTGCGTATCTCTGAAGCTCCCAGGCTCGTTTTTAAACCCTGTCTTGGTCCTGTGTGCTCAGGGTTCATTTCCCTGAGGGAAGGAGGAAGGGGAACACGGAGCCATGGCTCCAGCAAGCTGGGTGCCAGCCTGGTTATGAGGGAATCTGGCCTTTGCTCCCAGATGGCAAAATCCCACTTGCTTTATGCACCTGGTTCCACTGTACGCTGTCACCTGCTTTGGCTGCTGTTTGCTCTCAGTTGAATGAGGATCTCTGCCTGTCTTCTCCAAATTTACTGAGCACAGTTTTCTCAACTGCCTTCACTTCTTACACAGAAAGGGAGCAGGGAGTTGTTTTGGAGGGTTCTTATAGGACAAGGACTAGGTTTGCTGACTCTTTTCTTTGCTCTTCTCTTCCTAAGTCCACTGTTTGACCTCAGTTTATCTGTCTGACCTCAGATGTACAGGGCCTTGTTTTCTGTCCCCAGTCTGTTTTCTTTGCTCCAGCCTTTGTGGTAGCTCATCTCCAGGGCCAGAGGAGACAATATTTTCTGTGCTGGCAAAGTGAGCACTGTTATAATGCTGTTGCAGAGTGGGTGGATGTGATTGCCGACAGATGTATTCCTTCTGCTAGGGTGTGGATTAAGGCTCAAGGTGACTTTGTTCCTTCATAAATTCACTGACTTTCCCCAGGGAACTGAAGGGGCAGGACTGGGAGGGGAGAAGTATGATAAATGAAAGTGTCGGAAGGAAATGCACTTTGCATAGGCCACGCTACCTAAGAACAAATGTGTGCGCTGTGAGGAGCTCTCACCAGTGCCTAAGGTACCACTCAAAGGGTTAAAAAACCCAGGAGGATGTTTAGCTGAGAAGTTGAGCTTGGCTCCCTGCAGGCTGCTCTCCCAGTGTAATTGCCTGGGTAAGTGGATTAGCGAGCAGCAGCGTGGCTTGTTCGGGGTTAGGCAGGCTCTGAGGGAGCGAGCAGAGCCCTGTCCCTCGCAAGAGGACAAGATGCAGGCAGAGCCGGCTGCGGGAAGCAGCGTTGCTCCCTTCCAGTCAGACGTGTTGGATGCCGAAAGCTGTGGCTGACGGCTGGTTGTCATTGCGGGGGCTCGCTGGGAAGGGTCCCATGGAAACAGTTCCTTTCAGAGCTATCACTCGTCCTTATCTGCCGCGAGGTGGGTATGGTGACAGCAAATCACATCTTGGGACACTTCTTTGCCTTTGTTGCCATGGGAATCGGTGTCTTCCGCAGCTTTGTCTTCTGTGAAAAAAAGAGGGGTATTGTTACCTCCCCTGGCTTGCCCACAAAAATGCGCTGAGGGTGAGAGGGGGGTTGTGGTCAGCCACAGAGCACCAGGAGAAAACCTCCGTGCTGGGGGCAGGCTGCGAGGTCACTTTGCTTAAAATCTCACCCAGCCATGCCGGCCCCTCCGCGGTAGCTGCCACACCTGCGCTGGGGGGTGGTGATGCAGAGCACGAAGGGAGGCACGCTGGCCCAGGTGGCCCTGCTCCACCAGCCCTGCGTGTCAGATGCTATCAGACCTTGCCAGAGTAACAGGGTTGGGACCTGCCCTTGCATCCGCTCCATGGTTAGGTTCAAGAATCTGGGTCGGGCCTGACATGCCAAAACATGACATCGGTTCAAAAGTCTGGCATGGCCCAGAGATTCAAACATGGCAACTCAGATGGGGTGCCCTGCCTTTGGGGGAGTGGTAGGGTATGGACAGAGGTGTACCAGACTTGTAGGAAAGCTACTGTGCTTTGTTTCCCTTCCTGGGTGACTGAGTAGCCCCAGCAGGGATGTGGGAGCCATGGGGCTGGTGCTTCCTTCACAACCAGGAGGTGAAGGCACTGCAGAGCCACTGAGGGGACCCAAGGATTTGCCACGAAGCAGGACCCCAGCTGGGTTCCTAACCCAGGATCTGCATCTCTCCTGTGCTTCAGTTCCCGATCAAGCCCTTGTGAGTGTGGTAGGGAGCTCCCCGTGTTTGTACCACACATCTCATCCCTTCCTCCCAGCCCACACTTGTGTCATTTCTTTAGAATTGCAACGGATCTCTATTTTAGTTACACTTCTGGTGTGGATTCCAATACTCAGTTAAAAGGTGTCTGTCTGCCCCAAACTCCTACGTAATACAGTGGTGGTGTTATTTCCCCTGTACCGAGGAACTGAGTCAGAGGGAGGCTAAATGACACATCTGAGGTTACCCAAAGGGGCTGGGCGCTGCTGGGAACTACATCTGGAAGTTCCTCTTGCTGTTGCCAGAGCCCTCACCTCTTCTTATGTGGCACTGAATGTGGGACAGCGCCCTGCTCTGCCCCCAGCCTTTCATCTCAGCCTGGGCCCTTGGACTCTGAAACGAGCCATAAATACAATCAGCCCCTTTCAAGGGGAAGGAGTGATTTATCTCAAGCTCTAAACTTTTGGCAGTGGAATTAAAAGTAGAATTTGAACTAGTCTGTGCAAAAAACCCCACAATTACAATCCAGTGCTTTTGCTTAGACTTTGATGTTTGTGCTGCTTCATGCTATGCAAAGATACTTTTAAATGTTCATCCATTCAAACTAGAAGTGGTTAAATGTAGAAATATAGGTAAGAACTGTGGCAGTCTAGAGCAGCAGGAAACTACCACAGGAGTTTAACCCAGGATAGGAAGAAAACTTACCATTTTCTCCAAAGTGTGTGCAATTTTTTTCAATATAAAGAAAAAAACACCTGCATAATAAGCTGGCTAGAGTCGTTCAAAAATGCAGGAAGTTTCACTTTCTAGTTTAAGAGATGCATGTTTGCATGTTTATTCTTTTGCATATGCATGAGTATATACACATGTAAAAATACATGAAATGCTCACACTGTTGTAGCTCAGACAGTTTTTCTGTATTTTTCTCCTTTCAAATGGTGTTGCTTATTCTCTGAGGATATTCATCCGAAAACCCACTTTAACAGAAATGGGCTTCACTTACAGCTTGAAGCTGTTTCTGTTGCCTTTGACCTCTGCTTGTGACAGGGCTTTCTTGGAAGTAGTCAAGGATATTGAAATAAAATGACGGGATAAAAACAATGAATAATAGAGGGTGGGCAACTACCGAGTCACCCTGAAATACTGCCAGTGGAACTTGCTGAGCTCCAGCTTGGCTTGGTCTGGCTACCTACATCTCATTGCTGACTTCTTCAAAATGTGCCACTACAGACAGCTGATGCAGCCAGCCAGCCACAGGGAAATGGTACAGCTTCAAAGCTCTGGGAATAATAAAAGTCATGTCTGCCACTGTCTGCTTACTCACCCTTGAAACGAGCTGGTATGAAGGCAGCAGAGAGCAGTTTAGGCTCACGAACAGAATGACTCGTAGGCTGTGATGTGTTAGAAATTAGTCATGTTTCGGTCTGTGCTTCTGATTTTGCTCAGAGGCTGTCTGCAGTGCCTCGGTCTGTGCCTGCTGTCCTGGACACTGGGCAAGGCAGGAGAGGCAGGGACTCATGGGGACAAAGGGAGGCCTCTGGAAGGGAAAACTAAGCCCTCTGATCTGCCCCACCACGCGTGGGGAGAGCACAGACCAGAGCTGGCAAACGGCCCTCCGTGCCAGCATGGCCTTGCCATTGCCTCTGGTCAGGGATTTGCACAGCAAGGCATAAGAATTCCTGGTGCTGCCAGCAAGCAGGAATGATGGAGGCTGGGAAGTGCGTGGATGTGGCATTTGAAGGCACAAGGGGATGCTTTACTAGGATGGGGCTTCTTGCTCAGTGCCTTCCCCAGTGTGGATACCTCCATGAGGTCTTTTACCTTTGCCAGAAGAAAGGAAAGGAAGGTCGCCCCACTGTTCTCAGGCTTCAAGCTAGCTTCCCCTCCCTGAAACTGTGGGGCCGGTGGGGGGCTGCTTTGGTGGTGTTTTTCTTTCATGAGTCTGAAGTAGGTTAGCTTGGTTTTCAAACACCTTCCTCCAGCCTTTCCTTATTGTACAGCCATATACTTCTGCTGGCAGGCAGTAAAGCAGCAGTTAAACCCAAATCCCTTTCCGGTGGGCACCGTGAGCCCCCTGCCCCCCTTCCCACTGCCTGGGGCTCAGCCCTGCTCTGCTGCTTTTGAAGACAGGCCTACAGAGGTGCATCCACCATGGCCTCAGAGCTTGCTGGAGGTGGGTGCTTGCTGGCTGCTGTGCCCAGGGCCCTATTCAGCCCAGAGAGCTGCAGTCACCATGGGACAAAACCAGGCCGTTTCCTCCCCTCCCGTTGTTCTGTCCCAGGAGCACATGAAGGCTGCTGGCATTTCCACTTGCTGTCCACGTGAGTGGAGACCTCCTATGGACACCCATCACACGTGGGATGCCAGCACTGAGGTGAAGTGCAGTGAGAAACAGCCGAGGGAAATGAACCCAGGGGTGGCACCTCATTGTCCTCACCCTCCAAAACTTGGTGTCCAGTGCTCAGGGAGCGAACAATGATGCTGTGGTACTGCTGGTGCCACATGGGGAATGTTAAGGGCCTGAGCAGTGGGTGGTCTGATTCGAGGGATATGCAGTCCTGCATTTTCCCATGCACTATGGGTGTCCTGGGTCGCAAAGCCTGCTGAGACAGCTGGGTGCTGCTGGAGCCCAGTTCTTATCTAATGCTTTTTCTTTCTGCCCAGTATCAGGTCGCTGGGGACACAAGCAGAGTGGTGGCACAGCAGCAGAGGGGGTGCCCACCCACCTGGCGTGTTCCCCTGGCACACCCCCCGACAGATGTGGTGCTGCACGATCCCACCTGCAGCTCGCAGCTGTCACGGCGAGCAAAGCTGGCTTTCAAGTAAGAGCTGAGCAACCCTGACAAATCTGAGCAGAAGGGCAGCCCCGGTGCAGGGGCTGGGTTTAATCCATAAGAGGCCACCTCGCGGGTGAGGGCAGCTCCCTGCTGGGGGGGCCTGCAAAGGGACCCCGTCCTCGGGTGGAGGCAGTGCTGCTGGCACAGCCCAGAGCCCCGCGTTGGGTTGGGACTGCTTTAATGTTTAACAGGCACAGGTGCACCTGTGCAGCACAGGGGGTGCAGCGGGAGGCTGGTGGCAGTCAGAAGAGAAGGGGGTTTTACAGCCCGTGCCGCAGGCACTTTCTGAAATGTTAATGTCACATCATCTTGCTTCTACTTTTCTGAAGCGGTAAAGCCCAACTGGAGTAAAACTCCTCCATTTGGGCTAACGAGAGTCACACATATCAGGTTTATTCAGCAGTTGGGAATTCATACAGAATATTTTATCCTTTAAAATGCTGGGCAAACATTAACTAATCCTCTCAACACCCTTCTGGGATAGGTAAATATTTCTCTCTCCCAGGTGCAGAAACTGAAGAGGAAAAGTTATGTGATTTGCTTAAAGCCACAGAGGCAGTCAGGTGGGGGTAGAGATGGGGGGAGGTTTTAATAGCTTATGCCTGTGCTTGGGCTCATTACAGGTGCTACCTCTCAGACAGTGTTCTTTTATAAGCTCAGCTGTAGCGGTGAGGAAATGCACTGGTGTCTTCTTAGCACTACAAGAAGTGAACTGGTTGGTGTGTGAGCATCCAGGGTCAGTGAGGAGCATGGGCAAAAGGAGGGGCTTTTGGGACAGGAGTTGCAGGGAGCACATGGCTCTGCAACAGCCCTCTCACTGTGAAGTCAGTCAAGTTTCGGCCCATCACCCTCAAGGCAGAACTTTAAACTTGTTTCTTCCAGGCCGAGCTTGCCATGGATGCGGAGTGCCCCTCAGGGGCTTAGTCCCAAGCCGCCTGTCTTTAAAGTGGGTGATAAATGTTGTCTGTACCGGGCTTGTTATCTTTGGGATTTACATCCCAGATACGGTGGCGGGACAGCCCCGTGTTTGCGGACCTGGAGGGAAAGCTGAGCGCCCATCCCGGGCAGGGGTCCCGCTGCCTGCGCTCAGCCTTCCCGCAGCGCCTGCTGCTGCCCTCGGGCCGGGGCGAGCCTGTCTGTGGGGCAGCAGTGCCTGGTGCTCCACAGAAACACGGGACGCTTCCCTCCTTTTCTTCCCCGTAGGGATTTTAAATAACCTTGTAGCGAGGGGGCTCTCTCCTTGTGCTTAATTGCACCACGCTAACTTTTCCAGACTCCCATTCCCAGGGTGGGTTGGCTCACCTCCTCCTCGCTTGTTTTCTCATCTCGGACCTGGCCAGGGCTTTAGTTTACAGGTGACAGACGAAAATTCAATGGAAACATCTGTGTGTGAAGCTGCTCCCACCTGCAAAGGTAAAGGTCACTTCTGTGCTTCCAAGCAGTGCTGGGGTTCACCGAGGGTTTGCCCACCGGACTGCGACCACGGCCACTTCAGGGCAGTCGCCATCCATGGGAAAGCCCTTGTTTGTTATCCCTGATCCTGTCTCAGATGCAGTCTGAGGCCAGGCCGTGTAGCTGGGGGCCTGTGTCTGTGTGATGGGCTGCCAGAGAAGGCTCCTGTCTCTGCTGCCTTGTGCCTGGGCTCTTTTAATTAGAGACACATGGTTCATTATTTAAAAGAATATGCATTGCTGGTTGGTTGTTAGGGTCTTGTATCTGAGAGCGCTGCAGCTTGTGAGCCTTAAATTAAGCTGTAGGAAGGACACTGAGCACCTGGGGAAGGGGCTGCTGCAGAACCG
This sequence comes from Dryoscopus gambensis, assembly GCA_013389985.1. Lineage (NCBI taxonomy): Eukaryota > Metazoa > Chordata > Aves > Passeriformes > Malaconotidae > Dryoscopus > Dryoscopus gambensis. The sequence goes on along the minus strand of WEIT01013741.1, from coordinate 44,440 downwards.
GAGCCTATTGTTCTCTCCCTGAATTGTGGGGAAGCTCTTTCCCCATGCTGGCTCTTTTACTTGGGAGCCAACTAATACACACGGCAGTTTGCTTCTCTCTCCATCTGTTCCAACTTCAGTTTATTCACGGCTCTGTAGGTATTGTACACTCAGCTGCCTTTTTT
>WEIT01013741.1:27041-44257 GCA_013389985.1 Dryoscopus gambensis | reverse complement strand
TTTTTTTTTTTTTTTTGGGTGGGAGAGCCTCCCCTTTTCATGGTTCACTTACTCATTTTGTAGGTCTCTGGCTTCCTTGTCAAGATTTCCCTTTTGTTGTATTAATTGGTCTTAAATCAATAGTCAGGTGCTGCACGTGTGCTTCCCGTGTACACCTTAACCATCTGCCGGGCTTCATCTCCATGGCACCCAGGCCAAATTCCAGCTCTGGTAATGACAACCTGCCTCCCCGCATTTTTCCTGGGCTTTTAATTGGCTTTAGTTCACTTCTTTTTCTTTTTTTTTTTTTTTCCCCCGCCTTGTCCTAATGTGCCCCTCCACTCAGCGGCAAGATGGGGTGGTCTGGGGTGGTGAGGGGCTCCAGGCTGCCAGCACCCACCTGGAGCCAAGATGTCCAGCACCACAAGGAGCAGCCACGACACAACATGATGACCGGAGAGTGAAATGGAGAAAACATTGTACTGGAAACAAGATGCACATTTTCAGCACTGAAAGCAATTGCGTGACTTCCAGACGCACACAGTGAATTTTGTATTTCCCCAAAGCTCTTTCAGGGAGAGAGTAGGTGGCTTTCTGAAATTGGTGCTGTTTCTTCCTGCCAGGCCCTTCTGTCCAAACAGATCAGCTGTAGTCCCTGCGGGAGGGCAGAACAACAACTGATAATATTTACCCTGGTCTTAACACTCCTAGATTCCGATACTGTCAGGATAAAAGCTGATGTGTCCGAGCAATCCCAAAACGTATTGAAGCTCCAGGAGTCTGGCTGGTGCTGTCGCCTGGCTTATCTGGCACTTTAATAGCACAGCAGTTGTTAGCTTTACAACTGGGTTTTGGGAGGACCAGACTAATGTCTGTGTTTGGGAACTGCTCTGTGCAGCAACATGGTTTTCTGGGAGAGAGCAGGTTCTTGCTACTCTTTTCACCCCTTTAAAAAAAAATACTCGAGTCTCATTATTATTGAAGAGATTCTCTAATGCTTAAAACTTGCTTAAAAGCATGGCCTGAACTCCTTATCCACTTTGTCTATTTCTTCCTAGCCTGGAAGCTTTCTCTCCTCTCTGCTAATCCTGTTACTTCCAGTGACAGCCCCGGCCATGGGGTGAGCCCCTGGCATGGCCCTGACTCGCCTGTGCTCTCTGGCTGGGAGTCCTTTCTGTCATAGCCTGGCTCCAGCTGTCACACTGAGTGCTGTACAGACGACTGTGGGCACCCAGACAGTGGGATGGACGGATGGATGGACGGACACACAGCCCGGAGCCGCTGGTACTCATCAAGAGGCTGGGTCCCTGCTGAGGATGGCAGAAATACCTGCCTCTTATCCAGCCTTTTATAGCAGGTAAAATCTCACTGGTCAAAGGCACAGCAGTGATAGAGACCGGATTGCAGGCAGGGCGGTGGTGAGCACCATTTTTTGCTTCAGTTGGCAAAACATCCATGTGACTTCAGATTCCTGGTGGAGGTTTCTACTGCTTTGGAAATACTAAAGGAAGGATTGGCATTTTGGGAATATTCAAGGGAGTATTGCCACATGAAGTTGTATCACCTTCTGGTCTTATGTGAACCAGTGGAAGGGCTTGTCCTTGCAGAAGTCTTGCCTGCCACAGACCTTCCCTTGAAAGAGCAGTAAGCTGCCTGCGTTCCCTTTCTCTTAGGATCGGAATTGTTTAGGTTGGAAAAGACCTTTAAGATCATCATATGCAACCATAAACCTAGCATAGCCAAGAGGATTAAGAACCTGTACCAAAGTCTGTCCTAGCACAGCAGCCTTGAGCACAGAGGAAGAAAGACCAGCTCTTATCAGTGAGCAAAGCAGTACAGCTAGCAATAAACCCAGGCTCACTGAAGAGCCCTGCGAGCCCCAGTCCAACAAAGTCCCTGCAATATTATACTTTATTTGTCTTGTGAGGTCTTTGTGAGGGTGAGGGCCTGCTCAGCAGTGTTAGGCATGCACACATGTGCAGGTAGGAAAGTGTCCATCCTGAAGTAGAGTCCAAGTCATTGAAGCAGGTGGCAAGGGCAGGAGAAAGGAAGGGCTGTGGATCCATTTCCCTGACAGGGCACAGGCTGACTATAGTTCAGATTTTAACAGTATTTGGAAGCATGGAGATGTGGGGAGGAGGATCCCTGAATGTTGCTTGGTGGGATGCTTCATAGCATGACCTTTGGTGCATCTCTGAGTGAGTAAATGTCCTTAGGGATTTGGTCTTTTATTTGTGAGACCTGGGACTTCAGCACCAACTTTCCAACTCTGAAACAGACTTTTAACCATGGCAGCATCCTTAATTTGCTACAAGGTAAGGCTTCTAGATCAGCAATACACTGGGTCAGATTTGATTGTTTCAGACGTGTGCATTGGTTTACCAGTGTAGAGGGTCAGCACTTTGCTTGTTTGTGTCCCAACACCCTGTAGCTCTAATGTCTGTAGTGGTGGAACAGTTTGTGAATCTTAGTGGATCTATCACTGCTCCTGTGAGACAGAGAAGCGGGTTTTCAATTTTTACAAGGAGGTGGTGTGGCATAGAAGAAACGAGGCTTTTTAACTCAGTGTCAGAGGAGAAGGTGCTGGCACGGTTGTGAGCATTGCCTCAGGTGGGCAGCATCCTGCCCTCCCCATGGGGATGCTTCCAGCAGGGTGCAGAGGTCCCCCCTGGTTAACCACTCTGTCAGTGCTCCCTTCTCCCACCTCTTTCCCCGTTCCCACAGATCAGATCAGCCCTCTCTGCCACAGCCTGTCATCTGATTTATGGGAGTCATAAACTGCAGAGCAGAAAGAAATAAAGATACTAAACACTTAGTTTTTTAAAAGGCCAACAGCGCATTGAAGTCTTGGTGATAATTTGCTCATAAAGAAATATTATGCTTCAGATCATAATCCCAGGCTGCAGATGGAGGCTGAGGTCTGGCCTGAGTCTCTCACACTTAGGCTGTAAAAGGAAGGCAATGGGATGAAAAAAACCACATAACATGTGGGGATTAGGCTCTGCTGTCTTGCTGTCCATCGCCTCCAGTGCCTGGGAGGTCTTACGGAGAAGCGCTGATGTTTTCCAGAAAAAAAATCTGTCCTGTGTTGGAAGGACAGTGGCGCATGGAGGGATGAGAGACAAGAAGGGAGGGGAAAATAATAATCCAGGAGCAACAACTGAATCAAACAGCTGAGACTCATAGGCTGTGTGCAAGTGCCCAAGTGGTGAGTTGAGGGCTGTTCCCCCTGGACTGAGCAGGGGGGCTCACCTACGTTATCTGTGGTATTGTCAGCGTGGCCAGCCAAATGCTTGTTGGTGCTGCTTGGGCAGCAGTAGTCTTTAATAATTCTTGTTGAACACTGATTTTTGGTCAATGCAGATGGGTGTCTCGGTTTCCAGAGGTGCAAACCAGCCCTCTGCCAGTAAGAGCAGAGAAGCAGTAGGTGTTTGAGCAGGTGAGACCTTCACTGGTGTCAGTGTTTGACTGCTAGAGAGGTCTCCCAGCTGGCCCCGGCAGGGGCCTGTTCTGGGTGGATAAAATTCCCTTCTGGTTTGGCTTCCTGCTACAAACACTGTCTGTGCCTGTTTACCTACTGGGCTTGCACTGGGGACAGGCACCTGGTGGTTAAAATCAATGCATTTTTTCAAAGGAGATCAAGGACTGCACCACCATTTCAGTGCAGACATATTTCCTCCTATCTGATCTTCTCCACCTTAACCTGTCAAAACCACCTGTGAGTACACTGCCATCTCTAAAGAGTTTTGCTGTGATGCTGGTAGGGTTGCAGGAGGGCAGGGAGGTTGTCAACCATAGTTTTGATTTTTCTTTTTTTCCTTCTGTCCTTTCCTTCTGTTCTCCTGGCAGGAAGGCTGTTGGCAGCACTGTCTTGTGTCCCGGACAACACAGAGCTTAGTTGCCTTTCTCAACTCTTCTTCCTACAAGAAACTCTCCTTTGAAAGGAAATCTTTCTTTCTCAGATACACATCCTGAACATGGTGATGTAGGGCCACTTATAAAGACATGGGAACTGGGAGGAAATTGTCACTTATGGGTTTTTCCTTAAGTTTTTTTTTCTCTAATAATAAAAACGAACAGATATTCCCAGAATCCCCAACTCTTCTCTGAGATGCATAACACTCATGAAGCCTGCTATTCCAGCTCTGTTCCAGGTGCAGCCTTGGCAGCGGTGAGTTATGCTCTCCCCAAGGCCTGCTGGCCACGCTGCCCCTGACACCGCCTGCTGTGCAGTTTGGGTTTGCAATGAGAGCACACTGCTACTCACACACTGCTTGGCAAGCCTGTAGCTCCCAGCTCCTTTTCCACTGGGCAATTACCTGGCCAGTCTGCTCCCAGCCCATGTGGATGCCTGTTGTTACTCCTCCCCAGGGCGGAGCTTTGCACTCCCGTTCCTGTGCATCATAAGGCTGCTGTTGACCCAAAAGCTGAATTTCTGAAGGTAGCTCTGTATCCTCGGTTTGCTGAGAGTATGATCATTCTCCCAGGCTACATTTAAAGGGTTGTTATAACTCCTTGAGAACTACTAAACTCAGCCTTGCTGCAAGTCAAAAGCTTGCTGGCGGTCTCAGCAGACACATGTTAATGGTAACCAAAGGGGCAGGGTACTGCTTTTCAACAAGTACTTTCTTAATTAAAATAAGAAGGCTTTAACAAAAACAGATTCAAAGCATAAGTAGCCTGGTTGAAAAGGGAATCTGAAGTATTTGAATTCCCCCACAAAGATGCCACTCAGGCAGTTCTGGGGTGGTCCTGGGCTGAGCAGTGCCTGTGCTCCAGTGGCAGGAGCTCCTGCACTCCTCCTACAAGCAGGGGGGTTTCAAACGCTCTTCATCAAGGGCATGAGTCTAGTTGAACTCTCCCTGGGGAAAGAAAAGTCACTTTTACCTTGTACATTAATCCAGTCCAGAGTGTTCCCTCCTCTGCCGCCCTTTACAGTATTGACTACTGTAGGAGAAACTTCTCCAGGAGAGAGGGCTCACAAGCCATTTCTCCTCTAGTTAGAACAGGCAGCTCATTTTCTTGGGGAAATCAAAACTTTCACAACTTCTGGCTGCCCCCATCTTTCCTCTAGTGTTTCCTGAAATGATTAACAGCATCCTCTTTGCATGTTTCCCAGAGACTGAGTTCCTCTTTGCGGTCAAGGTTTCTCTTCCCTCCTCCTTAGTCACTGAGAAGTAAGGACCTTGTTGGTACATCTTTGCAGGGAAAACAGATGATTCTGATGGCCAAAATGCATCATTTCTTCTGGCCTGCAGAAGTGGAACTTCATTCCTTGCTCCAGTTGCATTTGCTTCTGCAAAAATGAGGGAGAAGGGATGATTTCTCGCACCAGACAAAAAGCACATTTGTAAGTGTGGTGAGTGTTTAGTGATGCCTTATAATAGCACACAGAAAGGAATCGGCTCTGAACTTCATTCCCCCCAGACCCTGCCTTTGATTAGAGATGACAGGTGATGTGTCCAGGTTTGGCATTAGGCACTGGTACCACGTGAACAGCAATAAGCATCTTGCTTCTAATAGGGCTGAAATAGTGGCCCTTTATGGGTCACAATAAGCAATAGCAGCGTGTTCTCTTCTGGTGCCAGAAGCCGTTGATAAATCACTGATTGCTCCGACAAAATGCTTAGAAATGAAGAATGCTTCCAGGAACTTTACTTGGATGTTCTCAACTCTGACCTTCACAGAGCACAGATACTTACAAAGAGTAATCCACAGATACTCTTCGTTATAAAGTATGTACATAAACATACAAGAGAGAACAGAACTGTATGCTCTCTGGACATCTGCAGGTTTGGATAAGCAAGCAAGCACACCTGTGCATCGTCCTGCAATTCCATGTAGCCTTGTCTGTTGGCTATCAGGCCCCAGGCTGTTAACCACACTGGCTTAGGCAGTAGCTGCATAGCAAATGAAACCTTTTTGGCTCTTTTGCTTGTGAGCCTGCAGGGAAGCCGAGGGTAGCAGAGGATCTTTGGCTGCTCTGCTGGTGGGGAGGGAGTTGTAACTGCTGTGTAACCTCCTCTCGCTGGGTAACTTGATCACTGCAACAGACATATGCCACGGGAAGTAGTGGTGATCCCAGGCCAGGCAGGGTTCAAAGCACGCCACCTGTTCAGAAACTCTTTTGATTTGGTTTTGTTTCTGGTGCCATCCTGCCCAGTGACACCTTTGAAAGGCTGCACTCACAGCTCCATCCATCAGCGCTTCTCTCCCAGGTTGGATCAGCAATGAGCTCTCACCTTCCTTTCCACTACGTCCTTCTTGCAGGTCCTCTGTGTGTATCCTCATTGCCTCCAGTGGGGTGGCCATGCTCCATGTCTGCCAGGGTCACTCTTCCCTCCAAAGGAAAGGCCTCTCAGGAGCAGCAGACAGAAAACCAGCCCTGGGAACTTTGCATTCTTTTGGAGGTGAGCTGGCTTGTTTGGGCCTAATGGCCTGACAAGAGGCTGGATGTGGGAACCTTGTGTTGTTGTGTCTCCCTGCACACAGCTCCTGGTGCTGGGAGATACAGCCCCATTGCTCTCATCTGATGCTGTGGTGCCACACTGACTCTGCTGCCCACCCTGCCTGCCCAGTGGCAAAGTGATTAATTTTCCAAGTGACATCACCTATTGAATGATTTAAGTTGGCGCACTGAAGGTGGAATTAGATTAAGGCACAATTCCAGCTGTAGGGGAAACGCTAAAAACATGCAGTGTAATCTGCCTTCTTGAGGGAGAATTTCCTCCTAAACCTGGGTATACTTTCGGGCATCGCTTGGGTGCAAAACTGTTTTCTCCCAAGTGGAGGAAGAACCTTGATGGAGAGGGCTGCAGTAGTAGAGCAGAGCTGGCTCCTCAGGCACGAGGTGCTGAAGAAAGCCTGTCTCATGACCCAAAGTGGTGCAGTGGATGTATCTGAGCAGATGGGCAGTGGATGCTTCCTCTGCATGTCTCTTATTCCAGGAAACCTGCGCAATATGCTTTTCCAGTCTGCTGTTCCACAAGAGCAATTAAACACGTGCTGAACTTTGATCCTGTGAGTGTTGGTGTTAATAAGTTACAAACTGACCTGAACGCTTTGCAGGAGCCAAAGGCAGCCTGGGGGGAGTTCTCTGCTTTTCAGTAAGAGCCACCTTGTTACACCTCATCCCATTCCCATCAGCTTCATTAACTCAGGCAGCCCCTCCAAGCTTGGATTTCAAAATGGCTCTTGTATTAGTTCAGCTTGGGCTGATGCAGTCAGTTCTCCAGCTGCTGAAATGCCACTCTGCAGGTGCACCAGCTTGGTGCTGGCCTGGGGGAGCAGAGTTGCTGTGTCCCTTTTTGCCTGGGGAAACAGGGAGGGGTCACGGAGAGAGGCCAGAAGCTCTGCCACCAACCTGCTGCCCAGCAGGTCTTTCCCCTTTCTTTCCCAGGTCTCTCTGCTTTCCCCCAGTCTTTCCCATTCTCTGACTTTTTTGAAGATGAAGGCCTTTTGCTTCTATCTGGCTTTTTGCTTTATCTGCTCTCACAGTCTTCTCTTATTTGGGAACGACTGCCTTGCTTCTGCAACTTAGATGTTGCTGAGAATCTCTTGTCCATTGAGCTCAGTATGATTCCTGCTTATAAAGAACAAATATACTTTACAAGAGCTGCTGAGGCTTCACTCTGAAGCAGGAAAACTCAAAGAAGGAAGTGATGCTGTTTAAATTCAACGTTTCTACCCTTTTTTTCTTTTTTTAAGTAGGAATTTTACAGTTTTCTTTAGCAAAAATGTATTCCTGAACAAAGTTTGTCTGGAGACCTCCTTCTTGGTGGCCATAGAAGTTTTTTGCAAGAATTTATTTAGAATTTATTTAAAATATACCAAATATAATGAAAAAATAGGAAGAGAAACTGCATCTTGGGTAGAGCCTTCCTCTTTAATGGCACTCCTTAGTACCAGAAAATGTCAGAAACTGTTTTCCCAGAACAAGCCTGAGAAATGGGTTTTTAGTCGTATGTTGCCTCCCTCACCATCCCTTGTGGGACCCCCTCAGGCTCCATCTACAGCAGCCCTACAGCAAGTATCCTGGTGCTTGGTCCTGGACCCTGTTGTTCTGTGCCAGAGCTCCCAGCACTGCTGTCCCAAGAGCAGAGCAGGAGTGTGCTGGGGCTCCTTTGCGGTCCTAGGTGCTGTCCCTCAGGAACAAGCTTTTCATTTAGGTTTGGACCTTTTCTTTCTTTCTTTCTTTGCTTATGTTCCATTGGCCATATTGTTCAAATGACACCCAGATCATTGCAGGTATTTCTGTGCAAGGCTGGTTGTGTGAGCGGTGCTGGTGGAGAGGAGCGAGACAGCTGAGGGTGGCCAGGGCAGAGGCTGCACAAGGCAGCGTGCTGAGGCCAGATGAGCCATACCTCTCAGGTGCTCTCTCGTTTGAGCTGGTCCATGTGCCACAGCTGGGATCAGGGAGCACTGTAGTCCTTTGGGCAGTGGCACGGACATGGCAGGGACACCCTGCTCCCCGCACTGGAGAGACCTGGCTCTCCCCTTCTTCTCTCTGTCCTGGTCATTCCAATGCCAGCGTGCAGTGGCAGTGGGAGGAGAACTGAACAGTGTGCTGCAGCTGGGGACTGACCCCTCGGGAGCTCTTGGCAATTACAGCTCTGCCCTGAGACAAGGCAATGTGGATCCTGCCACCAGCCCTGCAAGACTTGGGGGCTTGCAATGCTGCAGCCGCAGCCGCGGCTTGCACAGGGGCTGCCACAGCTACTGCTTGACAAAGCAGTGGAGGTTTGGCAGAGGTGTCTGTGCCGCTCCTAAGGCTGGGAGGGATACAGGTGACGTGATGGGTGCTCAGCGCATCCCAAAGTCCGTGCTCCCCGATCTGCTCCCTCACTGCCCCCTCTAGCCAGCGGCACCAGCCCTCGATCAGCGATGGGGGTCTAGGGCAGCCCTCATGCTCCTTTCCACAGGACCTGGTGACCATTCCCCACCTCCCAAAGGCATCACAAGGTCAGTCTCCGGAGGCAGAAAAAGGCCCTCAAGAAGGAGCTGCCGAGTGCCCCGTGTGCGTGGAGAAACACCCGCGCCCCGTCCATCTGTCTGCACCTCTGTGCACCCCGTGCCCCGTACCTGCCCTCTGGGGCAGGAGCAGCGTGGGCCCGTGTGCCAGACGGGCACGTACGGCAGGGCCAGGGCAGGAGGCTCTCCGCATTCGAGGGCTCCCTGCAACAAAGCCGTGTCTGTCCTGCTCCCACTATTTCTGCCTGTGCGGTTGGGGAGCGGGGGGCCGGCGGAGCACAAAGGACCCCAGACAATAGGGCGAGCGGGAGCATTCCTCACACCCACGGCGGCAGGCAACCGGGCTTTGTCTGCAGCCGCTGCCTCCCTCCGTGGCGGGGGCAGGCGCTGCCGTCCGTCCTCGCTGCTCCTTTGTTCGCTCGCTGCCTGCCAGGGGTGAGACAGGCAGGTGAGCGGCGGCGAGGCAGGGGGCTGGCGACGTGCGGCGGCGGCCGCATATTAATGGATTTCTCCAGCCTGTCGCTGGGTGTTTGACTTGATTCATGAGACTCCTCCGTCGGATGCGGCCGGCAGGGAGAGCGAGCAGGGAGACAGCTATTGTCTGCCAGGCCTGGGGCCCTGCCGGTGCTGCTCCGGCGGCTGCCGCGGCCCCAGAAGCACTTCGCACCTTTGCCCCGCTGTCCGTCCCGCCCGGGGCGTCCGTCTGTCCGGGCCGGGGCGCGGTGGGACTGCCTGGTACCCGCACGCCACGCGCGTCCCTGCGGCTGGAGCTGCGCTGGGGAGAAGGCAGGTGGGCAGCAGGCAGCTCCCCAAACACCGCCTCGGCATCATGCTCCGCTCGTGGTGGGCTGTGTCCAGGCAGGGCTGCATCCAAGGAGGGCTTGTGCAACTAAAAACACTTCCATCCAGTGCCTTAGTGACACCAGGGAAATGCTTTTGGTGGATTTTTTTTTTTAAGTGGCTGCTGTAGATTTAACATTACATTTTATGATTGGCTATAATTTTTAAACAAAGCAAATCGGCAGCTGGTGGACAGGTATTAACCAGGCAGCAGTCAGCATGTCTTGAAAAGGCTGATTCAGGTACAGCATTTGATAATGCTTATGTGGGAAGGGTGTGGATGATAATTCCAGAGAAGAAAAACAAACTGGATAGAGTGCACTCCATCGTGCTGACAAAGACCTGAATTGTACATGCTGGGGGGCAAAGAGGATTGTTTGCATATTCAGCTGACTAGCTCGTCCCTTTCCCGCATCCCCGAACATAGGTGGTGCCTGAGCTCCTTGGGGAGCTGTTTGAGTTGGGGGGACAAGTGTGTATGGGGGAGGGGGGTAGGGAAGCATGTGGAGGAGGAATGAGAGCAGAGAGGGTGCTGATTTCAGGGGTACAACAGGGCCTAGCTGGTGGGGAAAATGCTTCGGGGATAGGGTTTATCGGACTGAATATAGGAAGCTACAGATAAGCTTGTCTGACAGGCTTCCTTTTATATCCCTGACATGCAGTTTATCCCACTCTGAACGAGACATTCGCTCTCCAGAGCAAAATAAAGGTCCAAGGTCTGATTTCTTTTTTTTCTCCCTTTCTTTCTTTTTCTCAGCTGTCAAGGAATAAAGCTGAACTGAGGGGGAAAGGAGCATTTATTCCCAGTGGGTAAAGAGAGGAAGGCTGAAATAAAGGATTTTCTCCAATGACAGCACTCCCTGAGCCGCAAACCCCACCTCTGAGTTTCCAGTAAATCTACAGGGAGTGCAAAGCAAACCAATCAAGAAACGTCAAGGTGTATTTACTGTCCTATTAACCTGGTGCCCCATTCCCTCTCTGGCACACACTGGCGGCACACAAAAGTGCATCCCAGTGCTGTGTGCTGAGGAGGGAGCATGGCCATGAGCCCAGCTGGGGCAAGGTGACCAAATGGCTCCCGGTTCCTGCTCTCCAGCCATCACAGCATGGAAAGGGGGTGCTGGAGGTGAGCCTGTTTTGGAAACAGTGGTGCTCGGGGGCTGTGCCAGTTCTTTGTGCTGTCTGCTCTCAACGAGGCAGAAATTTATTTGTAAAGAACAACTCACGTACACTTATCTGCAGCTGAAGCCAAAGCAGCTTATGTTAGAGATCACCTAGACTTGACTGCTGTCAAATACTGGCTGCAAGTGAGATGGGTTTCCTGAATGCCCATTTCCCTTGGTGGCACATGTAGAACTTTTGGAAAGACCTTTTTGAAATAAGCTTGTCTTGAAGTTTTTTGCAGGTGTCTTTTTTTCTTTTTCTTTTCCTTTTTCTTCTTATAAAGAGAATTGGGCAATTACAGAGTTTTGATGAAAGTTACCTCTTATTCTCTTGCTTCATAGCCCAATGCCACCCCAAAGGATAAAGGAAATGCTGATAAATTGGGTATATTCCCCATCTAATGTTCCTCTGTGTTGTCCTCAGAGCATGTCCTGCCCCTAGCTGCTCTGTGAACTTGTCTCTGCTTATAACACTCTGTACATAAAACACAACTGGGCGCTTTTTGCTCTGATTAAAATCATGCTGTGCAATAGGAAATACAAATTAGCTCTGGCCTTTGGGCTCCTGACAAGTTTCCAGCGCTGCTTTCAACACCACAGAGATTGTGTAACTCCATCTGTGTGTGCTCTGTGTGGTGACGTCTCCCCCTCCGTCATGAGCTGGGCTGGCTGCCACTCATCCAGGTTCAGCTGTTAATACTTCAAGCAGCTTTTAGAACTGAGGGAGAAAGAGATGTTGCCAGCAGCCAGGTGAAATGCAGAAACCAGCTTTTCCTTGCTAGGGGACTGTATGGGAAGGGTTAAAAGGAGGAGGATTTCCTAGGTAATTCCCCCAATATTGATGTTTGTGCAAATACCTCCCTTTCATATGAATGGCTGGGGAGCTCAGCATAGGAGAGCCAATGCTTCAGTACAAGGTTAACCCCTGAAGGAAGAGCACAGTATCCTCTTATTCAAACTACAGCTTAAGTTTGTGTTGCCATGAAGCGCACGGCACTTTCCTGCCTCCTCCAGGGATTTAAGCCAGGCACACTGTGTTACATCACTTCAGCATTGCTCACAGAAGGGCTGAGGCTCCAGCTATCGTGTCACGTTTTCAGCAGAAACCTTTAAGTCTCGGCGACTTCCTCTGAGGACGCTGAAGCAAACAGTGCCCAAACCTGTGAGTGAACAAGTTGCAAATGACATCGCCGGTTTGAAATGGTGCGTGGGCACGACGTGGGTGAATGTTCCCTGCACTGGATGTTTTCTAAAGGTCTCTGAAGCATGAGGCATGACTGAATGACTTCTGTTTTCTTTAAATGATGAGTGGGAGAATTTTGAATCGTTGGTCTGCTTTTATTTTTGTTAAATGTGTGTGGGCTGACAACATGACTCAGTATTTTCTCTGCGGATGCAAAGATCATACTGCCAATTCTGGGTATATTTCTGACAGTTTCCTACAGAGAACTGGAACACTTTCAGTCCAGAGCTTTGCTTTTTGGCAGCCTTAAGCCAACTGATGTGAAAATAAGTGATTTTAAAAATGAGTATTTTGCCAAAATGTACATAAATACACGGAAGAAATGACCAAACATGGGGAAAGTCCCTCTACCCCCGTGTTTTCCCAACAGTTTATCTGATTTTTTTATGGTCATCAGTGTCTGATTTTCCTTTGTGATTCTCCCTAGCCTCAGTTGTTTCTGGGCCATCTCTTTGACTGCTGGATATCATCTCTGGTGTTTATTTAGCCGTCCATGTCCTGCTGGGTGACAGCCACCATCCTGTGACTGATGGCTGTGAGCTGTCCCCTCCTCCCAAGAGACAAGTAGGCACATTAGTGGTACATGTATGTGGTTCAGCCAGAAGTCCCAGAAAACTTCCCTTTCTCCCTTCTGGCAACCTCCCTGCGCTGCTCTCCCTTCTTCATCCTCCGTTTATGCCATGTACAGTGTATGGCATGTGCTCTGGGAGATACACAAAGCCAGGCACGGGCTTTGGTTGCTTTTATTGTGCAACAATGAGTGCCCTCTTCTCCCATACCCTCTTCTGCCATGCCATCTTATCCACTAATGTGCAGCATGGTGGTTATGTCTTTGGTAAGAATAGGTTTCTTGCTAAGACCCTCACCTATAATCATAACTCAGCATTCTAGAGCTACCAATAAACCCCTTTTCCCTGCTGATAGCAGCCCTCAGGCCCGTGGACCTTGCTGAAGATCTGTGAATGGCTACAGAATAACAGACTAGTGGATGAAGGATGTTGCACAGCAAAGGTTGTCTGTGAAGATGATGTGCCTGTAGATTCCTTCTGTAGAGTGTGCAGAGTGAAATGAATTCCATACACTCTGCTTATTTGATTGCTAACTTCAACCACAGGAGAATTTCCACACTCAGTCCCTAGCAATGGCCTTGGCTACTGTGACCTGTACTTAGCACCATGACCCAAACCCCACTACCATCATGACTCTATACTTGCCCATACAACACTGAGCTGTACCTGACCTGTATATGCACGAGCATGTATTACAGTACTAGGCAACTGTATCATCTTCCTATCATTCTAGTTCCTCAGCCCTAAGATCCTCTTCCTATTCCTGGCATTTTCTGTACTTTTCACTGGCCACCCACGGCAATATTTCACTCCGAGCTCAAGGGTGAGCACATCCATTGTCCCTGCAGACCTCATCAGAAGCCACTTGATGTGGTTGACTCAAGTGCCTTTGCAGGTTTATCTCATAATGATAAGAAACAGGTAGCAGGCCTTATAGTTTCCCCACAATCCTCTCATTATTCAGGAATAATCCTACACTTTAAGCCCTTTTTACCCCACAGCCTGATTCCAGCCGTAAGGATAAACAGCCAGCATTCCTTGAATCACAAGCAGAAGCACTCTGCCTTAGTGAGTACCAACACTCAGGCTTGCCCTCAAGAGCAAGGAAAGAGGTGGTGCTCTTTACTCCTTGGTGTCCCAATCTCTAACCCTGACTTTAGAGACTGAAGAGCCAATGCTCTTTACTTGCAGTCCTGTACCTCTGAGTGCCAGAGCCACCCCTGCCAGCCCCAGCCCACATGACTGTGTTCCTGATGTTTTTGCTGGAATCCAGGCATGGAGGTGGAGGCAGCCACTAGGACTTGCCTGGTGTACAAGCTGTAAGTTGTTTTTCAGAGGTTGTGCTTGATGGGGCAGAGTATGTTTTGGTGGATTTTAGGGTGGAATGATTATGTTTGGGCATGGCTTGAAGGACTAACTGGCTTGCTCAGCTGCTGAGGGGATGGTAGGCTGGGTACAAAATGGGGCATGGGGGAATGTGACAGTCTGTACATCACTGAGCGAGCAGGGAGTCATGGTGTGTGGCACTGATCACTCTCCTTTCCTAAAAGAAGCTTCGTTGTTCCTGTCTTCTTACTTCTCACTGCCCTTCAACTGGTTCTTCATCACTGTCTCCAGCCTTTTTCCCCCAGCCTGTGGATTTGCAGAGCTACCAGCTGCTCTAGAGCTGGTTCTTTGGCCCTCCCCAGCCCTGTGTCAGCGCTGCCTTGCCCGCTTTTGGCAGCCAGAGCTCAGCCAGAGGCCAAGCATATGAATCCTACGTTGCCTATTAGAAGGCAGTCTGCTGACGGTATTTCATGTTGGTGTGTCTTGCTGGTTGGGAGACAAGAATGGAGAGTGCTACAGCCTCAAGTGTCTTCAGATACCATTGTGTTGCTGTGAGCAATGAGCTTGCTTCTGAAGTTTTCAGGGATTGGTCTTTAAACTTGCTTCACTTATCTATTTACACTGAAGGTAGGTATTGAATTTTTTGTTTCTGAACTGCATTTAATAAGACTGTCATAGAAAAGCTCTCATATTTCTGGGAAGAATATTTATTAAAAGGGGTTTTGTAATTGTTATGGTGTGTGTGGTCCTCAGCTTTCCTGAACTTTTGCTGTGTTACATTCAGGTATAGTCTAGTGTAAGAAGCTTGGACTTTGAAAGAAAGCTTGGAAAGAGAAAAGCTGACAGCAGGTCAGACTGAGGGAGGTGGAACTAGTTTCCGCCACTTTTTGTGCAACAGATGAAGTTGGTATTCCCCACCTGCTTAAGGAGTGCCTGCAGCAGACTGAATCACCAACACACCTTGTTCTGAAATAAATCACAGTTGCAAAACGATATTGCTTGTGGCAGTAGGCAAAGTGCTTATTAAATAGCGATTAAATAGTGAGCGTTACTTTGCATGCTTAAGATCACAACTACTCTTTTTAAAAAGTAAAAAAAAAAAAAAGGTTTTTTCCATAATCAAGGCCAGTGAAGGCCACAGGGTGCTGAGACCAGCTTGCTTCCTCATTCTTTGCACTCTCACTGACGGGCTGCTTTCTTCTGTGTCATGTGAAAACTTCCTCACCCAACCCGGTAGTGCTGGAGTCGCCCTGAGCCCAGCCAGGTCTCCTGCCCACGCAGCGCACGTTAGGCAGCCTCACCCCACCTCTCCCGGCAATACCCACCCCCTTCCCCTGTGCCTTGCCAAGGTGTTCAGCGGGTTTGTCGTTTGTGGACGCTTCCTGATACACAACATTTTTATGCACTTTTATGGCCAGTTTGGATAAAGTCATCACTCCAGCGGGTAACTGCATCTTCCAGATAAGACTGACCCTGTGACAATGTAAGGAACACCCAACTAAGGAGCAAGGAATTGTCAGTTTTCAGACTCCAGAGTGGCTACGTATACCAACGCTTTGTTGCACAAACAGAATAGCAACTCTAACCGGAGCAGTTCTCTTGGTAGTCGTTACATTACCTGTAATCGATTCTGCAAGCGTTTGCAGGCCTTACCATTGGAAAGCGACTTCCTGGGTGTGCCTTTGAATCACATTTAATAAAGGGAAACAATATTTTTAATGAGAGACCCTTTTGGTATGTATTATTTCCTGAAACTCTGAAATTGTCATTTGTTAACTTGCTGGTGTTTCTTGCCCCTAATAAAATTTACATCAGCTTTTTAGAGGACTGATGTGTCTGTGGCCACATTTTGAGTTGCTGAAACACTGGGATGTGTTGGGAAACTAGAGTACTGAAACATCCACAAATAACATCCTGCAGGTCAGAACCTTGTGCACTTTCTAAATAGGTCAGGGTTTGGTTCGAGAATCTGGTATTTTTTGAAGGTATCATTTACACTTCCTTTATTTCTCTGTTTCATTCTCCATTCAGTCACAGATCCTGCGTGCTGGATTTATTTGTTTTACATTTCTTTGCTGTCCATTTTGCTGCCAAATCATCATCTCGTGTTGCTTGTCTTATATAAATGTTAACATAACCAAGCTTCACAATAACAGTCTGGAACGGAAACATTTACTTCTGAGCTTCCCTCTGCCAAACAAACCTACAGCGTTTGCTTTTTTGTGGCTACTGGTGGTTAAGGCCATGGGTTGTAAAATTATAATGCTGAAGGCAGTGTCTGTTACAGTTATGATCACTGTAACATGCATTTCAACATATTTATTGTTTCACTTTTAAATTGGTACATTCAGTGTGGAGGACATGGCTCCCCACTCCGTCATACAATGTAATTTCCATAGGTCCTTGACAGGCTGCAGGAAAAGAACAACTCTGATTTAAACTCTACTTTTTTGTTCTCGATGACACATGATGAAAGCATCAGCGTTACTTTTGTGTCCCGAAAGAAAGGGTGATGGCACAGAACGGAACAGTGGTGCACAGGTAGGGGAAAAGCTTGACAAGAAATAAACCATTGCAACCCCCAGCTGGGCAGCATGGAAACACTGGCCTGTCCAGGCTTCCTAAAATCAGACGTGCCTCCGCCTCGAGGTCCCTCCGGGAGAAAGCACCGCCGCAGGTCCCCTAGCCTTCTGTGTATGGAATTCGCTTTGTGCCTGATGGCTGTGGGAAAACATTTCTCAGAAAGTGCAGCAAACGAATGCTACTCCACTGACTGTGCCCCGTGGCTGCGTCTTCAACTGCTGGACCACATAAGGAGAGTACAGCAGGAACCGCACGAGGAGACCTGCGTGGGCCCCCGTGCCGAGGCGAGCAGGGCCGGCCTGGCCCCGCCAGGNATTCGCTTTGTGCCTGATGGCTGTGGGAAAACATTTCTCAGAAAGTGCAGCAAACGAATGCTACTCCACTGACTGTGCCCCGTGGCTGCGTCTTCAACTGCTGGACCACATAAGGAGAGTACAGCAGGAACCGCACGAGGAGACCTGCGTGGGCCCCCGTGCCGAGGCGAGCAGGGCCGGCCTGGCCCCGCCAGGTGCCGGGCTGAGGCCGGGGTCGGCAGCCCAGGAG